>JANHZU010003512.1:127254-139038 GCA_032468055.1 Acrochordus granulatus
TTATTCGATTTCTACAGCCACTCTTCTCAGTCAATGACTGAGCCGATTTTGGGCGGCTTACAGTAAAAATATATCCATATCAAAAATAAAAACAATAACAACAATAACATCTAAACTAAATATACATAATAAATATGTATGGCATCAAGATATTTAGGCTAACAATATAGTCTCAGGCTCGGGAACATAACCAACTCTTGAAGGCTTTATGAAATGCTAACAGGGTTGGGGCCATTCTGATCTCTGTGGAGAGGAGATTCCATAGAACAGGGGCTGCTGTCAAGAAAGCTGTCCTTTTGTCCCACCAGCTGACATTATTTTGCTGACAGGATCTACAACATGCCAGACTACTACATCATATTGGACACATAGAAACTCTTGGAAAAAGGTGGACACATAAGAAATGTCATCCAAAAATATTATTCCAGAAGTAGTTCTTCTTTTGGGATATCTTTCTCTAGTAGAGGAACTCAAATGCTGGCAGAATTTAAGGTGAAGATATAAAATCTTCTTTTGTATGATGGCAGAAATATGGACATACTTTTGTTGTCTTTAAAAAATAATCTTTTATTCATGTATAGGAGGTCCATAAAACTGACTATGATTAGCTGTATGGAAAATGTGCAAATTTCATAGGCTTCTAGGGAAGCATGCATGCATACAGTTGACTTGTCCTTGTTCCTGTTCAATGAGTAGTCATACAATCTCTATCATTCTAGGAAAACTTGACTGTCTTTCCAACTATTATACCCAGCATCTTTTTTTGTAGAATGTGGCATTTCAGTGCTTCTATAATCTCCTTAAAGCTATCCAATTGTACACCCACAAATATGGGATTTGTAGATTAATTCATCTAGAGAAAAAATATTTTGTATAAAACATATAGTCCCAATTCTCATAGAAATATGATAAACAGTATAATGCCACTCCAATTTCATTTTTAATTGACTATTTGTGGAAACATAGACTGGGACAATGTGCATGAGGAGAGAGAAACCTACTTCTTCATTTCTACCTCTTTGTTTAGAATATGTAATCTCTTTCCTACCATTTCTCAGAGCAAGAATCCTAAAGAAAAAATAGCATTGATGCCAATGGTGAATTCTTCTTACGCATTGCTACAAACTTCAACCAGTCCATTGTTATTCATTTCCAGCACTTGATAATGCTGTTGTAAAGATAGACATAAAGCAGCCTTCCTCAATTTGATGCCCTCCAAACATATTAAATAAATAAATATTGTACTATAATTCTCAACATCTCCAGCCAGCTGCTATGGCTAGAAATAAGTTATAGTTAAACACATCTGAAGGACACAGAGTTGGAGAAGGCTGACATAGTGGCTCCATTTTCTGCTGCCATGATTTGCCATGTTAATGACAGACCTGTCATTCATGTCTAATCCTTTTTTAAAATCATCTAAAATTAATGGCCATTTCAGATCTCATTCTAGTGAATTGCATAAATTGAGTGAAAGGGTAATGAGATGAATGCACATTTTTCATTCACAAAGGATACTAAATGAGAGTTGCTTATGTCTGCATATTTGGTCCATATAAGCTTTTCGTCCTATGTACATTTATCAGAATTCTGAGGAGCATCTGAAATGACTTGGCAATGTTTTAAAAACAAAGAATTACAATTCTAACAAAACTTTTTAGAACATCAGCCTTTGCATCTCATCCTCATTCTTCAGTTGCAGAAAGGTCTGGAAATCAGAGGGAACACCTATCTCCTGTGATATCTGCCCAGCTGGTACTAATAAAAAATGTTGGCTTGTTCCAGGTCATTTCAATTAAACCATGTCATCTTTTGGAACCAAGGAAGTGTGCTTTCTCTTTCATGGGGCCTGCCTCTGAAATCAGGTTTCCCTTGATATCTGTATGGTTCCTATCCTGTGGGTGTTCCGAAAGACCTTGAAAACCTGGCTATTCTCCCAGGTCTTGGGTTAGAGTGGTTTGAGCCTCTGTTGGGTATATTTTTGGGTATGAGTGTTGTTAGCTAGATTTGCCATCTCTTCTTATGTTTGTTTTTGTTTTTGTTCTTTTTCTTATTTCTTTATTCTTTTTCTTATTTTATTCCATTTCTTTTATAATTTTATTTATATGGCATTTTCTACTTTGGTTTTAGTGTACCAGGTCAGTATAAAGTTATGCAGTTCCTAAATTGGATAAATAAAAATTAATTAATTAATTAAGGCAATGGAGACTGATTTGGAGGAACAGGGGTTTTGAATGGGTGTGACCAATTCTTCAAAAATATATCTTGAAGAAATGCCCACAAATATGGATATGGGGGTGCAAGAGGTTAAGATGCTCAGCTTGCCAGCTGGAAGGTTGGCGGTCCAAGTTCAAGACCTGTCATTGCTGTGCAGCAGGGTGAGCTCCTGTTCTTCCACCTCAGCTCCTGCCAACCTAGCAGTTCGAAAGCATGCAAATTCAAGTAGATAAATAGGTACTGTCTGCTCCAGCAGGAAAGGTAACAGCATCTGTGTGCCTTTGGCATCTTGTCACACCAGCCACATGACCATGTAAGAATCCTCAGATGACCTCTGGCTCTTTGGCTTGGAAAAGGAGATGAGCACCACACCCTAGAGTTTGTCATGGCTGGCAGGTAATCTTTACCTTTTTTTCTAAGGTTTACTGCATTCACTCTCATTCCAACAACTCAAGCCATGGTTTACATTTGGCAAAGAATGTCTGAAAAGAAAATTTAGGTGGCATCCAGAAAACCATTTACTTCCCAATATATTTTATTTGAAGGCTTCATCATTATCTAGAATACCTCCACCCTAAGTCCCTCACAAAGTAATTTGAATCAACTAGTTATTGTCTTTACTTCTTCTGATTTTAGGACACACAGGGAACACCACAGATCATTGTTAACCTTTGCACCTCAACTGACCAATTGCAATGAGGAAAGAACATAATCCGATCAATGCCCTTTTCCCCAAGTTATATTGATCATGGGAGGACAAAGTTTCTTGTCCCTCTAGTCCACATTGAAATGAAATGCTGCTGCTCCCCCCTTTCCATGTTTTCCACAGATGGTATGCAATTTGGGATGGCTTCCAAAATACTTAAGAGGTTTCCTGTGACAAGAAGCTATACAGAGGGAGTTTGTGCTTAAAAAAAAATCTAAACAAAAGTAGTAAAATCTTGCAAGGCCTTCTAGGATGCCTTGCCCCATCTTTCTGTTATGCTTGAAAGCCCTTATTAATTGGGAAGGTGAAATGAAAGAAAACCAGCAGTTCTGCAACTGTGCACTTCTCTCACTAGCTGGAATCATGGCAACATATTGCTGTGATGGCCAGAATGTGGATGCATCAGACTGAAAGGGATGGAGTGCTGAACCTCTGTAAGGAAGGAAGGAGAGAGAGACTAACAGCTGTCTTTAGTCTAGAAGTCAGGAGGTGGGCTGAGGCAAATATTTCTGCCAATGGGAACATGGACTGCTTACAAGTTATGTAGTGTCTCAGCCTTCAAAGAAAAATACCAGCCTGTGGTAGTTTAAAATAGACTAGAGCAGAGTCAGAAATAAATCAACTTAGTCCCCAAAACAGATGACTGCATGAGATCAATCAAGTCCAAAGCCAATCAATCAAGTCCAAAGCCAATCAATCAAGTCCAAGCACAAACTGATACAAAATGTGGGTGGAGAAGTGGCCTCACATCAGTTCTTTCCAATAAAAAAATATTGCAAAGTTGTTTTGAGGTGCTGTGTGATTTTTTTTTTCTGTCAACTTGAAAGGAGCAGATCACACTATCTCTAGAGCTGTGTTATCTCATACCATACAGATTATTTTTTTTATAATTCCAGTCCTTACGTTGAGGTATTTCTATCTTTCCTCCCATTGTTCACTTCAGAGCAAGAAAGAAAAAATATTAATAGAGATCAATTCTATAGTCATCTTGGAAAAGCAGATATTTGGTAACCAAAATGCAAACTTAATTCATATCTCTCTGACTCTACCAAACTAATAATAGTAATATCAGATTAAAACAAATATTTTGATGAGAATTTACATCTTAAAAAGAAAGCAAAATACATCTGTTTGAATACAGTTGTTATTATCTAAGGCTAATATCTATTGTATTAATATTGCATCTAAGATTTCATTTCCACTTGTGCAATATTTCCAATAATACTGTATCTTTGTCTAATTAGGATATTCATTAAAAGTAAGTAAACTTAATTTAAAGAGAAATTTCCATCAGTGTTCCATTAAATATCCCAGTAAATTAACACTTTAAATCTCTAATGGATGTCTTCATATGAAAGTGTTATTAACAAAATATGTGATAATTAACATAATTAAAGCTGTTGAAGGTGCCCTTTTTTCAAAAAAAGTGATATATCTTGTTTTAAGAAGATGCAAAAAGGAGTGAAATAAAAATCCCTCCTCATTTTTTTATAGTACAGTTATGGGTAAATATTATACAGAATTCCTTAAAGATCATTTGAAAATTGCAATCAATAATACACGTTTTAAGAAAATTCATGAGACTGTTAAAACAATAGGGATTTCTTCAGCTTTTCTAAAAGAAGGAAACTTATATGAACATTCTATACACATTACAGCACTGTAAACATTTAACTTTAGCTTCTTTTGGCCCAAAATCTTATCATGCAGATTCACCTTCACTTTGAAATAAATGATTCTCACTCAATAGGCATTCTGTTCTTATACTATATTTACTAAGGCATTGGTATGCATCCAGATTGGGGGGTTTGTTTTCTTCACTTCATATCCTGACAGTTTTTTCCATGTTTTTTTCCAGTTAAGATATGAGATTTAGCACTGTTTAAATTCTATTCAATTGCATTTGGCAACATATTTTAATTAGCAATGATTGTCTATACTTCCAAAATAATTTATACTATTAATATACTGTTATATTTTACTTGAAATAGACTTGAATATAAGGTCACTGTTTAATTTGACACAAGCATTAAATCTACAATCGATGTAGGAGAAGGAAGGGCAAAGCCAGGTTAAGAAGGAGATCAGCCTGGAGCCATTACATGAACACAAATGCCAGAAGTCCAATTGTTCATGAAGACCATTAGCCTTATCTGGGAAGTGAAGGTGCTTGGGAAGTTGGATAAAATCTAATTTTAACTAATCAACAGGTTTATTGAAGCTACAAGGTCACAAAAATTTCTCCAACTGCCTGCCAAGCATCTGAACTTCCCAAATAAGACTAATGATCTTCACAAGGTGTTACACCTTTGGCATTTGTGCATGCATAGTTAATCCAGGCTGATCCCTCTCTTAACCCCTGGATCCACCCTTTCTTCTCCCACAGTCCTTCTATAAATATGCAGTCTCTGTACAGTCTCACCAACAGTTAAGATGAGCTTAATTCTGATTCCTCCATGATTCCTTCATCTTGTTTTCTTGGCAACAGTATAGAATGGTTTGCTATCTCCTACTTACAGGATATAATTTTCTAGTCTGACACTCCTGGCATTTTCTGGTGGTCTTCCCATCCACATCCTAACTGCATATGGAGCTACTTAATATTTCTGAGAACAATCAATGTAGGGTAAATGCTATCATACTCAGTACCTCCAATCAACAACCTTGGATCATCAGTGATTATGGCCTGCAATAGAAAAAAGAAAAGTCTAAGCAACTACAAAATATTATTTCTCCAAAGTTAAATCAAACATTCATGTCTCTGTTTCTCAAATCACAAGGAAAGATCCTTCATGGCCCATCTAGATTAAAACAGAGGTTGACTACAAGAAAAGGAAGTGTCTATACCAATCATGTGAAAGTATAGATGGAACAAAGTCTTATATGAAATTAGAAGATCAAAGAGAATTGATGGAGAAAAATGATTTTAAGATTGAGAAAAAAGTAAAATAATTGACAAATATAAATTGTTATTTCAAAATAATTATGATAAGACATTGACTGAAATGAAGAAGGACAAGTTGAGAGAAATCAAAATTGTCACTTTTGGGAAGAATTTTTATGATAAAAATAAATGTTTTGTCAAGAATGATGTTTTTGTTACAGACAATATTTGTTTTGACAATAGATATACCATTTAAACAATGGCAAAAATATATATCTAAATTTATTTGGTAAGGGGAAAATATGCGTTAAACATACTGTACAGTGTTACAATGCAAAGGAATACAGATGCAAAGGAAAGAAGAAGATTGGGTTTACCAGATTTGAAATCGTATTTTCCTGCTTGTTGTTTGGTCTGGATTAAAGAATCGATGTTTGTGAGAAACAAGAGAGTTTCACAGTTAGAAAGTCATGATCTGAATTTGTATGGCATGGATTTTTATGGTAAGAAAGTTAAAACTAATGTAGTCTTTAACAATCATTTTATTAGACATGCCATATTGCTACATACTGGGAATATGAAATATATATAAACCCAGGCTGTGCCCAAAAACACATCTCAGCTCAAGAAGCAGTGGTAAACAAATATAAATGGTTGAAATACCAGGACTTATTGAAAAATGATCAAAAGGAATCAGAACAAGAAAGGATACAGTTGTCATCTTTTCAGATCTGAAAGGTTTAAAATGGATAGAAAGACTTATGGTATGGAGCAAAAAAATAAAGAATTTGAAATAGAATTGTGTCCTGACAATGAACATGTAATTGCTGAAATGTATAAACTTTTGTGGAAATTTGAAACAGAAGAAGAATAGGTTAAAGAATGTTTGATAAAATGGGCTAAGAATTTTGGCTATAATATACAAATGGATTCAGTGGGAAAATATGTGGTGAAAAGATTTGAAATTTACAATGAGTTATGATCTGAAAGAGAATATTTATAAAATGGTGTATCATTGGTACATGAGGCCAGAAGAATTATCTACAATGTATAAAGATACTTCAAATGTATGTTGGAAATGTGAACAACATGAAGGGACATTTTGTGTCGCTTGATGGACATGGAAAAAAGCTAGAAAAAATGGATCCAAACACATACTTTGATACAGAAGATTTTAAAGATCAATATGCAATTGAAGCCAGGACTTTTCTTTTTAGAACTAATGGAAAAACAATTAGAAAAAGGCCATGGAAGATTATTTCCATATATGATTACTGTGGTGAGATTACTATATGTACAGAGAGGAAAGATTCAGCGCTACTTACAATAGAGGAATGGTTGATGAAGTTGATAGATTTTGCTGAAATGGATAAGCTGACTTCTTTCATTAGAGAAAAAAATATTTACATTTATTGGGAACTGGAAGCCTCTTATGGAGTATTTGCATAATAATTTAAAAAATGAATTTGTGATTTATGGTTTTGATGATTAGATCGAATAGATTATAGAAAGAGGAGGAATATGAAGTAATTTTGGAAGGAGGTAGGTTAAAATATATTTGTACTTAAAACTTCTGTGAAGAATGTCACAAGCCACTTCTTTAAATCTTTTTTCTTTCTTTTCTCTTTTTCTTCAACTTTTTTTCTTTTCTTGTACTTTTTCTTTTTCTTCCTTACTTTATATCAGCTTGTATTAGTTTTTATTTTCTCATTTAAAAGTTTCAATAAAAATTATGTTTAAAAAGATATAAAACTATTTTAGAATTTTAAGAGTCATCCGGATGCGTCGTCTATCTCTTAATATCTTCCCATATTTTCCTACTGGTTCTTCCAATCTCTCTCCATTTCAGAATGTTAAAGAAGAAAAAAGGAATCGAAGCATAATGTCTTTTGATAAGTAATGTCCCATGTTTTTAGCCACATAACTTATCAAATTGAATTTTTTAATCTTATTTCTACTCTTTGGGGCCATATTGGATAAGTTTATGCACTGATTTCATACTATTTCTAAGCTTTCTTTTAAAAATGAAAATATGGCTTTTCTTTTTCTTCTCCCTTTCTGTTTCTAGAATTTTTGCCAATGGAGTTTTGCATTATTCTTCCCAACAGGAAAGTGAGGTTCAATTTATTCAAGTCCATTTATTCAAGTCTCAAAGTCCCAGTGCTTCCTGTAACAAAAAAATGGCTGTCAAAAGATTCTTTTGTAAACAGAAGAAAGCAGTGAAAAGTACTCAGTAAAGCATCTCTTCTACAATTTCAAACTCAACTATTTTACTTCCCAGATCTGACTTTCTCCAAAGCCCAGTGTTTCTGGAATGTTTTTATTTATGCTGTCTTCGTTAGATATTTAATTAATTTTGCACGAGTGATTCCAGTATTCTCAGTCCAAAGAATCATCCTTGCTTTGGCCCAGGAGTCTAGAATACATATTCATACTCTTAGAAGCCAGAAAGCTTACCATATTTAACAAGAACGATCTTTGACAGTAATTGGATATTTGTATCAAGGCACATAAATGAGAACATACTCCAGTGGCCCTCTGCATCCTGCAATCACCAACATCAGAGAGCAAATTTTATAATGCCTCTGTGGAGATGAATTTGCAATAAACAAACAAGTTGAAGAAAGCCTCACTTTTGTCATGTGTTATTCCCCCTAAAGAAAAATTAATATTCTGTTTTATATGATTCTTTCAGCCTCACCAGCCTCATTATTTACAGTAGCCCTTTCTCTTTCTTGTCTCATGTGCAGAAATGATCATCTTCTTGCCGACTGCAGGATTAATCCTTCTCTGCCTTGGTGCCAGCTCCTTATGCAAATTACAACCATCATTAAATGTGCAAGGCTGCCACAAGAGATCTAAAATAACCTCTCCCAGCTTCTTACAAAATAAAACAAGTTACCTATTTTTACTGAACTGTTCTGATGACAGGTCCAAATCATTATGCCTTTTTTGGAGGACATTCAGATGGAACAAAGACTGACATTTAACAAATATGATCTATTAGCAAATGATCTTGTGCTCTCCAAGTTTGAATATTTGCTTCTCTACATATGTGCATTAGTAAGAAAGATTAGAACAAATCAACACAACATTCCCTCTTCAATGTGCATAATTGTTCTGAAGCATTAGGGAAAGCATTATCTGTTTAAGTACAGAAACATAGCGTCCATGACAGGTAGTAAAGAATAGTACAGTCCTACATTCATTTACTCAGAAGTCAGCCTCAGTTCAGTGGAGATTTTTTCCAAGTCTTTAATCCCCCAAGCACAATTCATGACCAATTTTGTTACATAAGAATGACACCAACAGAATGGCCATTCTTCTTGATGTAGGCTTTGAAACAAAAGGTTTACTAAAGATAAGCCGACTTGAAATAAACTTACTTGAAGTGGGAAGTAAATGTGGCTGGGGGAGGAACCAGTATTTCTTTTATCCATGGAGAACCTACAATCCTGTAATCACTACCTATAGATTGTTATGATTCATATGATGCCAAAATCTGTTTCCTTCATTCTCTCTAATCTTGGATACTGAATTCTCTACAGTCTTTCATGGCACTCTAGTTGTTCCTTTTAAAAACTATCAGGGATTCCCCAAGCAAGTCCCATCTGCTCAATTCAGAGCATCATCTGGGGAAGATCAAACTAGCAGAAAGATGAAAGGGCTTTTAGAGGTATGTTGTTTTTGTTAACAGATGATAGCCTTCTGGAAGTTTTTAGTCTACCTTCAAATTTCCAAAAATGAATTGGTCAATAATAGAAAAAAATAGCAATGTTGGATTTTAAAGATAATTTGCCCAATCAGAAGAGAGATTACTTATTTATTAAACAAATTTATGTGGCCACCCATCTCACACATGGCAGTGCCAGGTGGCTTTCAACATAAAAAATCCACAATACAAACCATTAAAATTTCCCACCCACCCCCTTGCAGTGGCACAAGCACAATCAAACCAATCATTTGATCAGCTCCATATCAAAGATGAAAGGCCCACTGACAGAACCAGGTCTTCAGGGCCTTCTGGAAAAGTATCAAGATGGGGGCCAAACTTATCTCTGGGGGAATGATATTCCATAGGGAGGAATATCATTCCACCACAATTTTCTTAGTACCATTCAATGCACTTCTCTAACACATGTGACCCACAACATGTCCTGCCTTCCTGCTTTGATGGGCTGGGTAGATGTAACTGGGAAGAGATGGATCTTCAATTTACATGGCCCCAAGCCATGTTACTGGACCTGAACCCATGTTAATCACATTTAGGCTTGATTATTAAGGGGGGTTGAATTTTCATGGCAACCCTATACCACTGATTTCAGGGGAAAAGGACCCTATTAAATCTGTTTGAGCCACCAAATTTACTTTGAAATTGGTTTTATAAAATAACAATCTATAGTGGAGAAGATAGACTTGGAAGTGGGTCATTTAGCAATGTTCCTTTATTTATAGATGTTCAGTATTTGATAGTAGCTTTTATCTCAGCCCTAATATCCAAGTTTTAAAAAAAATTCTTTTGATAACAATGCCAAAGTCATTTTTAAAACCTTGATCTCTTCAGATTATGAAACTTGATGGTGCTGCACAAAAAGCATTGATCCTGCTAAATCTTTGTGACCCAGTTCTTCACATCTTCCAACACTTTGTGAACTAGAAAAAGTTCCTCATTATGTAGGCATGCACAACACAGAAAAACATTTTTCATGTTTCTTAAATAAGGAAATACAGTATAAATATCCTAGAGCAAATAGTTGGATTCACACTCTTGCTAAAACACCAAGGTTTACTGAGCAAAGAACAATGCTGAGTGTTACACCAAGTTACAAACCACAGGAGATGAATTCACACAATTTGTTAAAGAATAAGACTTCTTTATAGCTTAGTGTGATAGACTAAGCCAGCCCTTTATAATACCCAGTTCAGAATTTTACTTTCCCCAGATAGGACTTGTTGGTCCTATTCCATTTCTTTCAAAAACTCCATACTCCCAATGATTCTGTTTACAATGTAATTATTAGTATGTCATCCTGTCTATTCACCAGCATAGTCATTTCTGAGCTATGTACCTTTATCACAGGGTGTGCAAAAATAATGGGCCGTCATTATTGAGATTTGTGTCACATTTTCATTTGGGAAGCCTTGAACTGCATCTTAGGACCTCCAAGTAGTCTTTCAGGCAAAACAAAAATGTAAACAAAAATTTCCTGGGATTCTCCAATCACTCTCTGAGAGTTGCATAGCAATAGTAAGATTAGGATAGCATAATCTGACCCATACTTAGAGGAAAGGAAATCCTTTTCAATTCACAAGCATTTGCTCCGAAGTAAAGATGCACAGAACATAGTCACTCACTTGAAACATCATGTCATGTTTTAAGAATTGTCAGTGTGCTTGGAGACGACGTTTATGTTATTGTTCAGTCACAAAGTCATGCTTGACTCTCCATGACCCCATGGACCATAGCACACCAGGCCTCCCCTTCCTGCACTATCTCCCAGAGTCCACCGAAATCTGCATCCATTGCATCTACAATGCTAACTAACCATCTCATCCTCTGTCATCCACTTCTCCTTTTGCCTTCAATCTTTACCAGCATCACAGTCTTTTCCAGTGAGTCCTCTCTTCTCATTAGGTAGTCAACATATTTGAGTTTCAGCTTCAGTATCTGTCCTTCCAATTAACATCTGGGATTGATTTCCTTTAGGATTCATGGGTTTGATCTCCTTACAGCCCAAGAGATGATCAGGAGTCTTGTCTAGCAGTTTGAAGGAATCAGTTCTTTGGTGCTCCACTTTCCTTATGGTCCAATTCTCACAGCCATATATTTCTACTGGGAAAACGTTTGTCAGCAATGTGATGTCTCTGCTTTTTAATATGCTGTTTAGGTTTGTCATTTCCTTTCCTTCCAAGGAGCAAACATCTTTTAATTTCATGTCTGCGATTACTGTCTGCAGTGATCTTGGAGACCAAGAAA
>JANHZU010003512.1:139138-153767 GCA_032468055.1 Acrochordus granulatus
TTTTTGATTAAATTTTTTTGCTCATCCTGCGGGTTTCTCGTCTTGTGAGTTACTCGTCTTGTGAGGTACCACTGTATTCAGAAAAACAATATGGGGAAATATCTCAGTCTCCCACCATTTTTTGTCACTAACATTTAAAGTAAGCATTCCTGAACCAAAGAATGTGATGAGTGAATTAATTAGAACTTATCAAGAGTTCTAATTCTGAATCAAATAGAGCCAAAGGCTTATTAATTACATGTTGGACCTGAACTAGAGAAACCCTGGTTGAAGTCTATCCTTGGCTAGAAAAGCTCACTTGGCAGGCTTTGAGACAGTCACCCTCTGACAGCCACTAGCCTTTCTGTTAGCCCAACCCGCAAAGGATTTTGTTGGGAAGAAAAGAGGATGAAGGGACACCATATATGCCGCCTTGCAAAAGTGAATAATAACTCACCGGTGCAAGAACATCTTGATACTTAGCAACTATTCTGTAACTTGTCACTGCCTTAAAAAACATTTTGGTTTGTTTTGCTTCAGCCACTAACAAATGAACATATTTTGCAAAACAACTTCAATTTTGCACTTTGGTAAATCATTTAAAATAATAAAATTGAAAATGTTGATATTGTAAAGGACTAATATGTATTGTTCTGGGTTAGGGTGAAATTATTTTTATGAGTCCATCATACACAGCCTCCGACTTTCACAGGTATAACAGGGTATTAAGTAACATCTCTCCAATAAAAGAATGTTCTTTGATCCTGAGAAGACTTGAGTTAGTCAAATAGGAAGCAAGTTTAGCAGGTTTCTTCTCTTTCAAATGCATACCTAGGAGGACTGAGAACTCTTTGGACAACATGGGAATTAGTGATGAGAGCTGAAGGAGGAATGGGAAATTAAGAAAAAGTTACATCAGTGAATATTGCCTCCCTGAATCAAATATCTTTCATTAGCAAAGGAAGAATACTCTCTGGGGGAGGTCAGCAAGAAGAGTGTTCACTTAAGCTAGTTAGGAATAGTTTATACAATTAACAACCATTGTATATTTAACCTAGATTAAAAGACCATTTTACCTGGATTGTGCTAGTTCAACATATTTCTGCTTGGTGGAGACGGCTAAGAAATCTCAACAGGCCTAGATTTCTCAGAATAGGCTATTTTTATAGATACAAACAGCATTTTCATGAGATGCATTCAGATTCAAAATATGGAATACACTTTTACCCAGTGGATCTTTCTGGTTCGACAGATCAGTCCTGAGTACAAAATAGAAGGACTGCTAATAACTCACCTACTTCTCAATTCCTGCCACTCTGTATATAATTGTAAATTGCCCAATCACGTCTTAAAGGTTTCTTCAAAACAGAACTGTTTGGTACAAGAAAACAGAATCAATTGTTTCCATTTTCAATCTGATTAGGGCTAATGGACTCATCATGATCACGGCATCTTCTTTTCTCTCCTGCTTTTGAAAAAAAAATCTGCATTATCCAGTCTTAAAAATAGCAAATGACAGCTTCATCCATTAGTTCATTCAACAGAAGATTTTCTGGCCAGCCTTTACCAACTACCTAGTTTCTCACAAAAGGGCATTTGCCAGGTGAATGATGGGTATTCTGTGAAATATTCTCCTTGTCATCACTTTTGGTCCTTTTATCTCAGACTGAGACACCCTTTGACAGATAAGTTCAGTCACTGGTGGAGGGAGGGGGAAGAGAAAGAAGAGAGGCAGCCTTTCTCAAAGGCAAGCCCACACTGCTCCCGTGTGGTTTCAGCAGAGAAGCAACAGAAACAAAGAGCAGCAAGGGAAAGAGGAAGAGAAATGAAAGCCTTAGGCAGCAGAATGGGGGGGCAGGAAAATATGGACCATCATTTCTGCAGCAAGGACACCCACAGTAAGGTTCAGGTCCCTTCTTCTTTGCAGCAACACTTCACAAAAAATACAGTACCAGCACTGATCTACATCATGTCTTTGTCACAACAGAACTTCTCAATTAGCAATCAGCAAACACCTGGCAATTAATAAATGCAAAACTGCTATTACAGTGATATAAGCATTAAAAAACACCACCATGGATTAAAAATCTGGATAGCTGTCAGTTTTATGAGGAACGCAGAGAAGATTAAAAGGGTTGGGATGTGAGGAGGCACTCCCATCTTCAGCAGACATGAGGAGAAAGAAAATTCTCAGTGATAGTTTTGATCTTACAAGATTAGAAGTTGGGTTTGCTTTATGTTAGGTTAAGTTATATCTCATTCAGTGCTGTTAGTCAACCTGCCAATGGACCCATCCTCATGTCCCTCTTACTGCAGCAAGAGCATGGCTCACAAACAATTTCCAAATAATACATTGTCATGATATTGCCTTCTTTTTACTCCCAGCTTAGAACAGAGTCAGTTTTAAAGTGTTTTTAATTCCAGTAGAGTTTTCCCATTTATTTCAACAATTTCTGGCACAATCTGACAGCCTTCATCAGCAACATGGTTGCTGACATAATCAGGGGTTGGGATTAGCATAACGCCTATTGGCCACTTGGGGCACTTCCCTTCCCCTCCAATCAGAGTACATTCTTCTATATGTTGGCTTGGACTACAAAGAGGCTTATTTTTGACTTCCACAAAAGCATGTGTCTGTATTATGCATGACGGGCACTTTCCAAAGTATTTGTCAGGTATCCTAGAAGCTTCTTGTATAAATGTGTTGAGAGCTGTTCTGAAAAAGCACAAAACTTCTTTTTTCAAACACTGTACAAGTTTATCATTCTTTTAAAAACCTTGCATTTATGGATCCTCTCTTCAGAAAATGCTAGTCCTACACTGCACAGAAGATTGATTTAAACTAGGAAAAAGAAACAGGCTGTGCCAGAGGTACGTCACTGGTTTTATCACCAAATAATGTGATAATACAAATAATGTATTATGGGTTATCCATACCTTGTCATTTCTGCTGACAAGGAATTTCATATGGCTGCATTTTTTAAGATTTTTGTTATTTTGAGAGTCTGACTTCATCTTGCATATCCTATGCCATTTTCCTTCTTGTTGACTCCTTCTGGGTTCTACTGACCACAACACCTGTGCTTGCTTGTTAGCCATCACTCCCTCCGACTTCATTATGCCACCTTCCTGCAAGCCTGTTAGCCTGACTGACAGTTTTCAGGCATGGAAGTCAGGCAGGAGTAATGTGGGAACCAACACTCCCAATGCTCTTGTAATCCCTTCTCCACACTTAAGACCTGTCAATCAAGCTATTTCTGATAAGCATTCTGACTCCTCCTGTGGTTTCTTCCAGGTCCCATCCTTCCCTACCATGTATTAAAGACAGTGATTGAATTATTGCTTTTCTCACCAGCAGAAGACTGTCAATGGATCAGGCAGTGAGAAAAATCACCAATCACTTTCTTAATTTGTCCTACACTAAAGCAATAAGAACAGAACCAATCACCAGCCTCATTCTGAACTGTCACCATATTTCTCCCTATAGAAGGACTGAAGGACAACATATAAACATGGCCATTGAGGACTATCTAGAGACTCAGGTGTAATAAAACGCCATGTTGAAGTGGAAGTTGCTTACTGGCTCTTGCTCTTGTACTCTACTACGGATTTTTTTCCTGCTCCTGAATTAAGGGAAAAAGAAAGCACAGGAAAGATTAAAATGAATTCAGTGGGACAATGCACAGCTACAGCAGTTTGAAAAACCTTGAAAGGTCAATTTGTGTATTCTGTATGGCAGTATACAGCTACATTATGAGACACATCATATCTTTTAAAATAATTGAATTTGAACAGAAAATGGTTCACCCCATTATGACACAATTAATGTATTAAGTCATCTTGTGGTTTGTGTGGTTTGGGCTTTTCATACTGTGGAAACCCAATCACTGAGGCTTCTAAATTATGATTGGAGCCAAACAGTCAAGATCCCATGAAATATGCCCAAATAAATTATCCCTGGAAATCCAGGCCATAATATAAATATCTAACATACTTATAACCCTATCCATAAAGCTTTGGAACCAATAGCAAATAACAGACTGGGTATATCTCCTGCAAAGCCATAATGTGGTTTGTTCTTTACCTCTAACTATGGGTCTTACACTTGATGGTAAACCTCAGGGATCTAGAACAAAATGCAGAGTTAATCCCTTAAATTTAAATTTAAAGTCTGCCTATCCAACATTTAAGTCACAAATTCTGTATATGCAACTTAAAACAAAGGCTGTTTCTCACAGGTTTCTTTTTGAGTAAGCTGTATGTTTTTAGCCTGGTTTTTGTCCATGGAAATGTGGTCTACATATGATGAATTTAACTCAAGTTTTAATGCCCGGTTGAGTCTCTGCACAATTGTTGTGGTATATGCAATTAGATTATTTCTCTGCATCATTCAAATGCACTGCATCAGTTGTCTTTACCTCAAGTGCAAGGCTGGATGGACACTCCTGGCCAAGACTTTTCCATTTTAATAACCAAGTTTCAAATTTCAGACTAGTTTACTGCTACAGTATTTTTTAAAGGTTTTTGGTTTTAGAATCACATGAACTCAAAAAGAGATGCCAGCATGCTAGAACATGAATATGGGAGGATTACAGAGATGTACATTTATCATAGCCTTGTCCCTTGGCTTTCACCCCTTGGATCCTTAACTTTGCTGTTACATGTCCTCCACCTCACACATCAGCTATCAGACATGTAAGTTTAGGACGGTCTCTACCCCTTATTACTTTCAGATATGTCAGGGGAATATCTAAAGGAGAACCTAGAACAAATTAATTGGTAGATGTGTCCAACTCTCCTCAACACTGTGGACTCCAACAAAACTGCTGTTATCGCAAGAAGATTTGACTTGTGTACAAATGAGAAGAGATAGAAATCCTTTCCATTCTTGCCAGATGATATGATGTGATCACAGATCTGGAAGAAAGAGAGAGATAAGTCAAATCCTTAAACTGATCTTTCTTCTGTTCATGCAAATAAATGGATAGAGGCTTACTGTATAAGAAAAAAAGGGGGGTTAATAAAATACATATCACATTATGCACTACTACCAGAACTGTTGAGAAGCTGTTTATTTGGTCAAAAGAGGTATTGCAAAGTTATTAAAAGAACATCCAAATCTTGCACCTGCCACATTCACTCTTTTCTTTTTCTGAATCAGTAACAACTGCATATAAACTGCATATATATGTATGCATTCAAATGTGAAAAATGTTCAACTATGTAGCAGGTAGGAGGTGTATCAGCTCCAGTTCATCTAAGGATAAACTGAAATATACTCAGGAGTACTTTCCTCATCTGGCCTACCAAAGGTTATGTCATATAACTCACTTTTGTATCACCTGTGCAGTTGCACTCCAGATTGCTAAGTGCACCATCACTTAGTTGCAGTCTTGAGCTTTTTGTTCAGTGGAGAGTTCCCATTTCATAGTAATAAATATATTTCATGGGTAAATGTCATGATAAAAATGAGATATCTCACCCCACCTTCTAGAGCCATGGGAATTTGCTAAGGTAGAGTGGAGTGAAGTGGAGTGGAGTGATGGTGTGACAACTAAAGGGAGCCAAATTGAGAATTTCTCTTACCAGTCTAAGGGTTACAGGAAGCATGCCACCATACTGATCATACAAATACTGCCAATTTTAATTTCTTTGACTTATACTTGTTTAATTGTAAGGCTATGCAATTGAACGAGAGAGGGATATTTATTTTGCTGTGAGACTGAGTAGCCACAAGGAGATTATAGGCTCCAATGAAGAACTGATTGGCTGATCCTTTTCTGTATCTAACAATTGGCCTGGAAAGGTGAGTACTGATTGACTGTCAGAATTCTGAAAGCTCTATAATCTTGTAAACATCCTGATATCCTGCTGGATGTGGATCTTACTGCATGTAGAACAGCATACAGTAGTCAGTCCCAGCTGCATTTTAATGATGGAATGAAAGTAAGTGAAAGGTTGGCTTTCTCTAAGTCAAAAGTGATGTGGATTTCCCTTTAGCAGATTGAGCTATTCATTAAAAAATGGCTCCTCTCCTTTTCTAGATTAAGTTTGAAAAAAGCCTGTTTTAATTTATCCACTTTGAGTTGATGCAATGAGGGGATGTTGTGTACTCCAATGTCTGAATTTATATTCAGTGCCATAGGCAATCTTTTCCCAAGTGAGATGGAAAAAGCATTAGTAGATTCAATATTAGTCCTTGAATAGGGCAGCATGTTCAAAATCTATTGAAGGATGGAAAATGGCCCATTCTTTCATTTATCAATATGTTTGTTAGTATCATAAGAAGCTCCACTTGATTAAAGTTCAGTGATCAAATGTCTATTGGATTTCTATCAGAAAATGCACAGGCCATTCCAAATTTTAGACCTGCACTGTTTCAGGAATTCTCTATATTCCCCATCTCTCTTTCTTTCTCAGTCAATTTCCATGGTGCTTCTTTCTTTCCTCCTTTGTTTGGATGACAGAAAAGGGAATGAACCCAAGGCTACACCATTCAGGATAATCTGTCCTTTTGTTTTAGTTTCATGTGAGATGGTTCAAACAACTGCATCTTCAATCTAGGTTAGCTAATTAATTGTGACAAAATTTGAGAATCTCAGAACTAAAGGATAATCGATACCAATCTTTATAACTGTTAGCAAGCAGAACTATAAAGCCACTGAATGGCCTAGAAAGAAGCGTTATGGTGCATCAGGCAAATCCTCCCAAGTTCACATAATTATTGACCCAAGATATCACAATGGTTCCTCCAGAGCCATGAAGGTCAAATTGTGTTAATCCCATTGCCACTGCAGATGATCTGGGATCAAGCAAAATAAGGCACATATTATACAAGACAGATGAAGCATGCCTATGGCTCAAGACCTTGAAGTGAATCGTAGCCTAGATTAAAGGGATAAAAAATTGAAAGAATTTTTTTTCTTCAAAAAGAAAGAGAGAATGCCAGCACATACAGTACATACAAACTTAATTTGCTCTTTTTTTCCAATTCTGCAATGAAAAGGTTCAATTACTCCCAGAACATTTACCATAGAAACACAGTGAAAATGAATAGAAGTGAGAAAGAACCATCTCCTGCAACCCCAAAGGAGAACACTTTCCAATTGTCTTCCACACAGGCAATCCCATTCCTCCAATTTGGGTCCAGCTGAGCTGCAGCAACACATCTATGTAATAGGCATTCATCATTTCTAATGGAGTTCTCCATGAAGGAACTCAATACAGCTAAAAACATTAACCAACCAATTGCTTTGGGATTAGTCAACTGCACAGGTCATTGTGAATTCTTACTGCATCAGTCCATTCACGATTAGGACATTGTTGTCTCTCTCTTTTTTAGTTGCTTTATATTGCTGATGTTATCTGCTAATTCATGTGATACATTATAGACCTAGTTATTATATGAGCTTTGAGACAAGTAGGTAGATTTCAAGATAAATAAATGGCAATTAACATTTCAGTAGGTAGGCGTCATCAAGCACCTCTCTGATTCAGCCTTTTGAATTAAAATGAGTGTGTTAAATTTTATATTTATTAATATAACTATGTGAGTTGTGTTTTCAGTTGGGTTTGAATTAGTTTGCATTACATTCTTCTCTCTTGGCCATTTTGAGAGCATGCTTTTAATGGAAATGCAGAATATTAAATCGAATAGGATGCTAAAACAATAGTAAAACTTCAGCAAAGAGCTAAATTTCTTGAAATTTTTGCATGTAGTACAATCCAACTGTCCTCAGAGGTCTAACCATTGGGTTTAAGCATACTAACCTCTACAGATGTGGGTTTGCAGACTACTTATTTTTGTGGATAATCAGGGATATGCACCTTTGCAAAAACATACTTAATTCTTTCCACATGGTACATGCTTTGTGTAGAAAGATGAAAATGAATTATATGGGACAAATAAGATCTTTCCATCTTTATTCAAACTGAATTTATTATTTATTTCCATAGGTGATAGCTTTTGAATATGCTAGAATTCACTGGAACATAAAGGTCCTTTTTTAATTCTGGCTCATATTCTTATCTGAAAACTAGTTTTTTGTCCTATTTGAAAGCACATCACTGAATTTTTTTATTCAGCTTTGCTACATACCAAATTTATTTGTATATCTATAGCAAAATTCAGAATATCTCAGTTATCCCCAGGTAAATAGCAGAAGAATAGCAGAAGATTCTAGCATCTTGCAAAAGTAAGCCAAATGTAGAGGCCACATGTTACTGCCAACTCTAGCACAGCATTCATCTTTAAAGATATTTGAATCCTTTCTTATAAATAGTGTTGACCTATCTCTGACAGAGTATCAGGTAAGCTTCACCAGTGAAGTCCCTCTTCAGTGATTCCAATCAGGATCATAAAATATTTTAGAAGCTGGAAGCCACCTATAGATACCTTAAATAAAAACTGAATAAGTAAATGCAGTTATTTATATATATTTTCCATATAATAAGAGAAAAACAGATAGTGGATACTCTTGGGTGGATCCTTTGTGGAAGCAAGTCACTGGGCAACTGCAAGGGCAGAGAAAGTGAAGAAGAAAGAAAATATGTCCAAACAGGAGTGAAGTATGGAAAAAAGAAAAATATGGAGATTGAAGGACAAAGAAGGAATGGAAATCAAGCAAAGGAGAACATTGGAGGGAAGAAGATCTGAATTGAGTGGTGGTATGCAATATGATTGGGGAATCTTAAAGTATTTGGGACAGAATTATATGGAAGATTCATATGGAAGGTTTGTGATTGGAGATGTGATTAAAGAAGAAATTTGATAGAGATGGTGGTAAAATATATACATTGGACAAGTGGATTAAACAGATTGATGGAAAACTTCCAGATCAGGACCAGTGTGGGAAGAGAAAGGATGCTATTAAAAGAGTAAATAAGAAAATCATTGCCAGCACTAATGAAGAGAGCACTGGGTAGATGTTCCTTCCAATTCCTCTATTGCTAATGTCCTAAATGCAAAGCTCAGAGAAAAGATTTTGGTGGAAGATTCTAGAATCTGGCATTTTAGAACACCCATGGTTTCCTCCAGCAAAGGGGGTTAGTGAGGGAGATAAGTAGAAGGCTCCCTACTGTCCAAGTGAAAGGTTGGGTTGGGTGGGAGACCCTGAGCCTAATCTGTAGAAGAGGTCGAGCCAGACTTTGTGAAAGGAAAGTCAACAGATTTGGGATTCCTGGATTGCAGGAAGGTATATAGAGTAGATTCTAGTTAGTGCGTAGAGATATTTATTCCATTTTGTTGGTTGATAGAATGGTATAAGTTGGATGGCCTGTATCAAGTAAACCATTCCCATCCTGGATCCCACCTGAGCAATGCTGCCAAATTTATTCTATTATGTGCCTCCATATTCCCTAGTAAAATTTCCAGTATCTTATATCATTTTAAGAATCATTTTCAAACAGAATCATAATTATGCTCCCAGAATTTCATCTTTGCCCATTAGAAAATGTAAATAATGTAAGGTACATTGTAGATTAGGTTTACAGGAGAAAAAAAGACTGTCTATGGCCATGATATAAAAAAATGATCAGCTATGCACCTATGTTTCAAAAGAGAAGAACTTGAAAGTAAACTTTATCACCTGTTAATTACTGTAAATGAAATTAAAGAGACAACTAGAAGGGAGAGAATCGAACTTTTGGCACTTATAGCAAAAGTAGACAAGGCCTTTCCATAATATTGTAACAATGCGAGATTTTCTTCTCTTTCTTTGTTAATCATTTTGGGCAAATAAAACACACTGGAAAGTCAACTAGGGCACAGCGTAACTCCATAAATGAGAAAGTGCCTCACTTGTAATAAAAAATGTCCCCACTAATATTTTTGAGTACTGATGCACAGAGGTTTTGAAAAGAAATCTATCAAAATAGAACAAAAGAGAATTTAGAGCAATTGTACTATTCCTTCTCCTCCACTCCAATCTTCCTTTTAAATTCTTGGAAATTTAAAACACCTTATGAAATTTTACTGCAGCAGAGAGAAATACAAATCCAACATTACTACCATGTAGTGGCCATATATCAAACCATACCTCCAAATAACTAGGGTAAGATTCAACAAAACTCAGGGATTCAAAACTCTATAGTTTTAAATGACAGGTATGGGAGGCGGCTTTTTATTTTGTTAAACTTTTGAAGCATCTTTAAAATGTCATTTGTTCATATAAACTTGGTCTATTTTCTTTCCCAGAATTTACCCACATATATTTCTATATATAGTATTAAAATTAATATATATTTCTATATACTGTACTATTTTTCTCCAAACACAAACCCTCCAGTTGGATAGATCAATGCCCATAATCCCCTCAAAGAATGTTAAGTTAAAGAGCACAATAATAGAAATCACTGATGCTGTATATAAGACCGTGCACTGTGGACCAAGTTGGGGAGAATTGTTTTATAATCTAGTGGGGATTTAGGAGGCATATCTGTAATACTTTAAAATAATTTAAAATCGTTATTTAAGAACTTCTGCCTTAATATAGTGTATCTGTCTTAAGTGATCAAACCGTTAATTTGGTGACTGCATTTTGGTTAAATGGTTTTGGGGCAAATTTCATGTTCTTCCTCTTTCTCAGAGGAGTTTGCTGTTGCTATGTTAGAGTTTATTAGGCTTAAGGAACATATTAATTTATCTGGTCTGCAGAATTTAAACATCTGACAAATGACAGGACCCTTCATTTTATTCATCAGCTAATTGCTTTGCCACCTGGAGCTGTAGCTTTATATATTCAGTTCCTAAAAGATCTGAAAAGGATCTCAATTATTCTTTAATTTGTTCCTTGAATGTAAAGTAGGAAAATCTGGCTTAATCAAACATTGTCTCAATTCTATTGGGATATGTCTTGTTACCTTATAACAAGGTAAGCTTTCATTTAATCATATGATACAATAATTTCCTGCTTTCAGGCCAAGTATCCTCTGAGTTGCAATCAGTTTTCTACTGAAAAAAATGATAAACATAATCTCTTTGCTGAAATCCCAGCAGAGAAAAAGGGCTGTTTTTTAATCCAACTTGCTGTTATTTCCATCACATTAATAATCTGTGTGTCAAAAACAATGAAACAAACAAATATATGTAAACCAATCTGCCCGTATTGGCATACTGTGACAAGAAGACTTCTATCAGTTAAATGATGTCTTGGATCCAAGACCACAGCCAAGAATCAAGAGCATGGGCAGATGAATGCAAGGAAGTAGGGCCTAAGAATTTGAGTCTGGGAGATTTAATGAAGAAAGCATTAGTAGTAGCAGAAAAGGAAAAGGAAGACAATTATTCAAAAGGACAAAGAGAACAGCTCCAGGGCTCCAGTATAGGTCTGACTCAACCAAGGGATAAACATTACTCTAGTCTATCCCTATGGAAGCTGTAGCTATTAAATCCTGATGAAGAAGATGAAACAGTACCACATTGCTTATGTTTTGCTGCACTCATGCACTTTCTCTGCTTCCATAGCTAGAATGCATTGGATGGCTTAAAAACCACAAAGAGCAAATAAAGTACACTGCTTACATAAGTGCTAGTAAAATACTCGGCTGCAATTACTGATAGGCTGATTTCTGTAGCAAAAGAGATGGCAGAGCCATGGGAGGAGTCAAATGTGGCATCTACATACCCACAAATGTACAAGGCTCAGCCTTCCCTGATGTCCACTGGACTTTATCCCACAGTAATAGGTTTTCAACTGTTAGTTGAATAGATTCTTGTAAATAGGCAGGAACAATAAATCACTTAGTTTGAATCTTGGTGCCTGGATCTGGTCTTTTGCACCTGATACTTTCCAACACTATTTTAAGCCACAATGTGCTTGCTTGTGGCCCATCTATTGATTATGGTCTGGCACAATGATGTGTTCAATAAATCATCAGGTTATCATTCTTGACGATGACATCACTGCTGAAGTCCTATCCATTCATGAGGTACACTCAGGTACATTACACCTCACTAAGCATTGTTGTTCAGTCACAAAGTCTGTTGGAGCCTTCATGATGCCATGGACCACAGCATGCTAGGTCTCCCTGTCCTCCACTCTCTTCCGGAATCTGCTCAAATCCATGCCCATTACATTGATAATGCTATCTAACCACCTCATCCTCAGCCATCCCCTTCTCCTTTTGCCTTCAATCTTTCCCAGAATCAAAGTCTTTCCAATGAATCCTCTCTTCTCATTAGGTAGCCGACATATTTGAGCTTCAGCTTCAGAATCTGTCCTTCTAATGAACAGTCAGGGTTGATTTCTTTTAGGATTCACTAGTTTGATCTCCTTGCTGTCCAAGGGACTCTCAAGAGTCTTCTCCAGCACCACAGTTTGAAGGTATCACTTCTTCACCACTCAGCCTCCCTTATGGTCCAACTATCACAGACATACATTTCTACTGGAAAACCATAGCCTTGACTATACAGACCTTTGTCGGCAAGGTGATGTCTCTGCTTCTTACTAGGCTGTCTAGGTTTGCCATAGCTTTCCTCCCAAGGAAAAGCTTCTTTTGATTTCATGGCTGCAGTCACCTTCTGCAGTGATCTTGGAGACTAAAAAAATAGTCTGTTACAGCTTCCATTTCATCCCCTTCTATTTGCCAGGAAGTCCTTACTTCAAATTTAGATTTATTAGATAAATATTTTTGTAAACATTTGATAAAGACTGCTGCTAAACTGAGAAGTAGAAATAACATCCTGCACAAGCTATGTGGTAGGGCTGGGGCTCGGCAACTGCAAATATCTGCACTCAGTTTAGTTAACTCAGCAGCAGATTACTATGCTCCAGTATGGCTTATTAGCCCATACATGAATAGGACTGATGCACAACTGCATGAATCAATGCACATTATTAGCGGGATGATTCAAACTACCCCCACATATTGGCTGCCTGTTTTGAGTCATATGCCATCTCCAGAAATAAGACAAAAAAATTCTCTCTTTCAAGAATATCTGAAGATTATTGGTAATCCCCAGGTACCAATTACTGAATGTCATAGCCTGCCTGGAGCAAAACAGGCTGAGATCTAGACACCCACCATCTCTACTGCTAAGCACTTGTACAAGATTATTTTGATATTCACAATATGTGGAGACAATATTGGTTAGAAAACTGACCCCCACAATGTTGAAGCTTGCCTTGTATTTCAGAAAAAGCACCTGGATTCAACCAGTCCTCTGTGATATGGGCAACACTGAACTGAATTTGTTCTGGACATGGCAGATGTGCAGATGCCCTTTATAAGTGGAACAAAATATCATCAAAAAATTATGACTTTAGAACTGAAAAGCAAACCAGTCAACATATAATGACAGAGTGTAATACAGAGCCTACAGTGGAGACTTTGTTGATTTCTTGGCTGTGACAAATGAAGCAAAAATGTAGATCTGCAATATAGATATATGTTTATAATATTTTAATTTTACATTTCATATACATATTTTTATTCTTATAGGGTTTTTTTAAAGTGTGATGTGAATCTTCTCTATGACTGATAAATTAATTAATTAATGCTAGGAAGTAATGGGACCAGATGCCATGACCTTAGTTTTTTTAATGTTGAGTTTCAAGCCAGCTTTTGCATTCTCCTATTTCACCCACACCAAGAGGCTCTTCTTCACTTTCTGTCATTAGAGTGGTATCATTTTCATATCTGAAGTTGCTAATATTTCTCCCAGCAATCTTAATTCCAGCTGGTGATTCATCTAGTCTGGCATTTCACATGATGTATTCTGCAAATAAGTTAAATAAACAGGGTGACAATATATACCCTTGTTGTACTCTTTTCCCAATTTTGAACCAATTTGTCATTCCATGTCCAGTTCTAACTGTTGCTTCTTGACCAGCATACAAGTTTCTCAGGAGACAGGTAAGGTGGTCTGGTACTCCCATCTCTTTAAGAATTTGGCAGTTTGTTGTGATCCACACAATCAAAGGCTTCAGCATAGTCAATGGAGCAGAAGTAGATGTTTTTCTGGAACCCCTTGCTTTTTCCATAATTCAGAAAATGTTGGCAATTTGATCTCTAGTTCCTCTGCCTTTTTGAAACCTAGCTTGTACTTCTGGTAGTTCTCAGTTCAAAAACTGCTGAAGCCTAGCTTGTAGTATTTTGAGCATAACGTCACTAGCATGTGAAATGAGTACAATTGTACGATAATTTGAACATTATTTGAAATACCCCTTCTTTGGGATTGGAATGTGAACTGATCTTTTCCACGCCTGTAGCCACTGTTGAGTTTTCCAAATTTGCTGGCATATAGAATGAAGCACTTTAATGGCATTATATTATAGGATTTTATTCAGCTGGAATATTGTCACCTCTACTAGCTTTGTTGTTCGTAATGTCTCGTAAGGCCCACTTGATTTCACACTCCAGGATGTCTGGCTCTAGGTGAGTGACCACACCACTGTAATTATCAGGGACATTTAGATCTTTCTTGTATAGGTCTTCTGTGTATTCTTGCCACATCTTCCTAATCTCTTCTGCTCTTGTTAGGTCCCTACCATTTTTCTCACCTCCACTTTATAAGGGATATCACCTCCACTTTATAAGGGATATCATTGAGATCATACATGAATGGCCTAGTGTTTCCCTACTTTCTTTAATTTCAGCCTAAATTTGGCAATAAGAAGCTCATGATCTGAGCCACAGTCAGCTCCAAGTC
>JANHZU010003513.1:50679-65115 GCA_032468055.1 Acrochordus granulatus
GCCACCAACCACAAGCGACTCTTGGCAGCATATACATTTACTGGAACTGCTGATACCTTGACTGGAAAAGACATTATATATTGGAATTGTTTACAGTTAAGAGTTGAGATAGGGAACAATGAATTTTATATTTGTGATTATTTTAGGGATCTATTTGGACTTTTTGCTGATGCCCAGGCTGGAGAAGACGCTGCTTATTGGACTTGCCTACAGCTGAGAGTTCAGAAATGGGATGAAGACTTTTAATACTAAGAGATGCTGAAGAGATCGTAAAGCTGTTTATATATGTTGTGATGGGGATGGGAAGCCTCCTTCTACATTCTTTTTTTTTCTCTTTTATTCTTCCAAGAATTCCTGTGGCGTTCCTTTTTTTCTCTTCTTTTTTCCTTCTTCTTTTTGCAGGCTCCTGCTTGTGCATTCATAAACATTTAGGATTTATACAAACCGTATGTGCTTCCTCTTTAATTTCCAGTCTGACACTTTGTACCAAGTTTATATTTCACTCTGACAGCTCTCACAGCATATAGATTTCTGTGGTGACAACTGCCGTATTACAGCAAATGTGTGTTTTATGAAGGCTACGATGACAGAACGGATTGTTTTAAAGCTATGCTCATAATTAGTAATTAACTTTCTTCTTCTTTTTTTACAAAAAGAAAATAAACTCTCACCGGAGATGATCAAAATGCTTTTTCTTTTTTTCTTTTCATGCTCTCTATCCATGTATTATTAAAAATCGTAACAACCCATCATGAAACTTACAGCTTTTTTCTCTGACATCCATCAGCTTATCTGATTTTGAACAAAGCGTTCTTTCACTAAAACAGTTTCTGGTAACAATGTGTTGGAAAGCATGTAAAATGAAAGAGTTTTAATAGCTAACCATTCACTATGACAATATCAGTGAAATCTTTCATAGGATGCATTAGACAGTTAAACACTGTAATCTTCTCTTTCTGGGGATATCCAAGAACTAAAAACGAAGGGGAAAGAACCAAAGCCCAGTCACAAAGTAAGATTTTCACTTTGTTTTCTTGAGAAAAAAATGTGAACAGATATTTATACATACAATCCCCCATTTATTAAGTAGTTGAAGGATAAATTTATATCCTTCTTTCTGCTAGCAGCGCACTTTGTCAGACGTTTATATTCAGCGCTTTGCGATCATGAGGTTCTACTGGAAATTAAAAATAACTCACAGTTCTGTTTTGTTCTAAAATAACAAAAATTAAACAGAAGCCTTGACTATCTGTAGCTCTTTAAAATGACATGTGGTGGTTATTTTTAATTTTTTTAATGAGATCAGCTTAATTAAATGTGAACATTTATATGGTGAGAATAATGCTCCAAAGATCAGTCTGTATCCCCAGAGACCCTGAAATGGAGATACATACTTCGTTATTATTATTGATATAAAACACTGTGAATTGCTTTCTTACACCACCCTCAAAAAATGACGCAAGGGCAGAGCTGAAAGCTGCAATGTTAGCAAAGATATAGGATTCTTTGAAAAACATTTTTTTTTCAGATACATGGAAATAAGTGAAGGACTCAGAGGTATTTATTGAAGAAGGAGGTTTGCAAGCTTTGACAGTAATGTTGGGGCAAAGGGGAAGCCAGTAGAAGCCAACTCTATTTTGGAGGCCACCACCAAAGAGACTTTTTTTTGTACACACCAACCTGTGGCAGATGGTATCAGTGAACACATTCCATTAAATGATGTGGTTCCAATCCCTTTAAGGGTCTAAATACTAAAACCAGTCCAGGTGATACAGAATAAGAGTAATCTTTTCAGCTGGTTTGGACCCACCAACTTCTGTGATAAAGTTACCCTCTCTGGTTCTAAATGATCAGAGAGCTGCTAGAAGTCAGAGAATCATTTGGATTTTCTGCTTCTGTTTGTAATCTTCCAACTGCTATATGGATTTTTGCAGACCAGATATGCCATCTCTGTTTTTTTTTCCAGATGTACCTTTTACTGGCCGTGCCGCCTTCAAAGCACATCTAAGTCACTGTGATGAGGATACATATTTTAAGCCAAGCTCACTGATGCAGACAAGATTATAGCTAGTACAAAAGGGAGTTTTGTAAGAGGCATCAGTAAGATTTATTTCCATCACTACCTACTGGTATTTCACTTCAGGGTAAAGACCTTTACTAATCAGGGCCTATCCCACAATAACAGCGAACTGATACTAAGTCAAAGGTGGTAACTGTTGTGTAAGCCACCTTCTTTAGAAGGAATCTTGAAACCTGAAGCCGTTGTAGTTTCAAAGTTTTTTTTAAGTTTCATATGTTTAGAGATTGCAGGAATGGATCCATACCAAACAGGAGCAACATTTGAGAGAGAAATCTTGTGACTTCCTGCAAGTTTGCAAAAGACCACACAGAAAGTTTCTTGGGCCAGTTTTGAGGAGGGCTGGGAGACTAAAGATATATCTCGAATGGCGCACTCCCATTCCTATTTTTAAAAACTACTTGAAAAAGAGACAACTTGCATTAGTGAAAGCTGACTGCTTTGTTGCCAAATGCTGGCAGCATGATCCCAAGATGCTGGGTGATATTAACTTTGGACCTGCCTGGGTGGTGTTACAGGAACTAAAATGCTAGGAGAAGTAGATGGAATCGAATGGCCAACATTTGATCCTAAAGAAAAACTCACAAGAGTCAAACTGAGCAGATAAGGAAGTTAATGGTAAAATAAAACAAGAATTGAAGGAGAATGTCCAGAGACAAATTATCTACCATACAGCCTGAATGTGATTAACCCAGAAGCCTAATGGTCAATGAAGGGATGGTTAAGGGGACACATGATGCGACATAGCTGGAAAAGGATAAAAATCAACAGAATTCTCTCTGAAGATCTCCATCTAGGTATGCTGCCATTAAGATCTCCCAACCATTCATGTCTTCTCCTTAAAGAAGTACTTTTGGCTGCCAAGAATGCACTTTTACTTCCTCTCCAGAATTTGTTTTATACTGTGTATTTTTATCCTTTGTCTCCTGAACTAAAGATTGTCCTCTTTTATGGTGAGATGTACGGAGATTAAGTATGAAAAGTTAGGGACATTTCCAAAAACTTGCTTTCTCCCTTGATCTCTTATGTCTTTTCTGCCATGGTCATATTTGTCATGCCAAGTGTTTCCTTGTCTCCATAAAAACAAAGATGTTTGTTCTCTCTCTCTTTTTTTTTTTTGCAGAACACCAGAAAGGACAATGGAGCCATTCAAGAATACAGTTTATTGCTTTGATGGGCAACTCTTTAGCTCACAAACCATTTAATGTATGCAGCAAAACTATGTTCCATTTTGCTCATTATCAATGACAGTATTAAAAAAAATTGAATGTCCTATTGTTATTTCAATGGTGGATGAGTCCATTAACCTCTTGCCTTCTTTTGAGGCTAGTCAAATGAAGAAAATAAACAATTTCCAGTCAATGTACAAGCAACATCCTTTAATCATTATCAGAAAGATCAGAACAGACTGAGTTCTTCAATGATCACTTAGTGAAGACATCCTGCAAGATTAAGATCAAAATCAGAGGTGGAGAAACTCTCAATGACTGATCCCCAGTGTTCATTTTGCAATCCCCAAAAATGGTGAGGCTAAGAATTTTGGAACAAGATGGAACATTATTCTTAGTTGGTTTAGCATTTCCTATCCAAAAAGTTGGTTTTGCACAACATCTTCAGCTGTTTACTATAGTTTGCTAAACGAAATGGTTACATTCATTTCTGGGCTTATCAAGAGAGACTAAAAGGTAGGAACGGGCTGGATTTCTGAATAAGTGTGTTCAATTGCTTTTGCCTACTTTCCTTGGTCCTCTCAACCAATCCTGGTCTGCATTTCCTCCACTGGGGGAAAACCTCTTCCAAGGTCTTCTGCCCAGTCTTTCTCCTGAGACCAGGCTTCACCGAACACCACTGTCTCCCTTTTTTCCATCTTGGATCTCAGGTACCATTTGGCTGGGACTTCACTTCTCTTCTTCCAGAGAAGCCACTCGTGAACTTTTCTTCTCTCTCTCTAACTGGGAACCGGCAACTGCTCTACAAAGTCATCCAATCTTACAATCCATGCAATCTTTTCTCTCCAGCTACTCGCTTCAGCTTTGTTTGTCTGTGTTGTTCTTGTTTTCTCTCCTTGCTTCTCCTCTCATTTGCAGTCAAAACGATAGCATGTCCCCAGAAACTGAGGGGGTGGGCGTCTCCCCAGAGCTCTAGTCCCCAACACCTATTTATTAGGTTAGACCAATAGGAAAGCTGTCTACAGCTTCTCAAGCAGCCCTAGCTAGCATTCAGTTCAGTTACTCTGCCCTCATGGCATACTCTGCCCTCATACCCTCTTCAAGGCCATACAAGCAGTTTTCAATTGACAACCATAACTGAGTCCAGAAACATGGTGGTCAGTTGTGCTGTTTGTTAAGTGGGTCACCACATGACTCCACCCAACTTTACAGCCTTTTCAGCAGGAGTCATTAAGCAAATGCCATAATCATTCAGCATATTCCATGGTTGTTAAGTGAACACCATAGTGGTTAAACAAAGTCATTGTCCGCAGTAGGTGCTTTTTGCCAGAAACAAACAAACAAAATAAACCCCTCAATCTCTGGCAAAAATTGTTGTCAATCATGGTCACATGACCATGGGGTGCTGCAATCAGCCATAAATGCAGCCCAATTATCAAGCACCCAAAATGCAATCACATGATGATGGAGGAGGGAGGGAGGGAGGCAGCCATCAGAGCCATACCTTTATGGGGTCCAAATGGTCGCTAGACAACCAGTCGTAAGTCAAGAGCTACCTGTAATTGAGCCTCTTCTCCCCTTTACACACTCCATTTGCTGACTCTTGCCTGGGCAACTGCAGCCATACTGGGCTACTAAAAAACATATGCCACAGGGGACTCTGATGTCCAAACCAGAAAGGCAGCTTCCATTTGTCATGGTTGCCACTTCTGGAATATCTCCAAAGACAGCCTGATGCAGAAGGTATTACAGTAATCTGACCAAGTGGTAAGAAAAGGGAATTTCTCTGCCCTGCTTCAGTGAAGAATTCCTAATGGATTCAATAATGGAGAAACATCCACTGCCTTGAAGCATTAAATATTTACATTAAAGGTTTATGTTCAAGGCCACCGGCTTGAACAATTATATATTTTTTCCCCTTTAAATAATTCTATCTGATTATAATCCCTTCATAACATGGATACGGTTACCATGTTTTGTTCAACAGTGTTTAAAATGCTATTAAGAGCTAATTAGACCAAAGATCCTGTCCATATATTTAGATTATTGTTTCTTATGTCTCGTTATTTAGCCTTGCTTTTGATTGTTATATTTGATCATAAAATTTTCTCTAACATAAGACCAAATTAAGAAATGATATATTAATATGACTGCCCATTTTAAGCAAATCTGGGCAGCTCACATATATATTAATACAGTTTTTTTTTTGATTCAGATACTTTATTGGCCAAGCATGATTAGATACACAAGGAACTTGACTCCGGTACAGCAGCTCTCAGTGTACTTGCAAGACAACAGTAAATAAAAGAATAGCATAAACAAATAAAATTATGTATCCAACAGTAAAATGTGCATCCAAAATGTGCAGCCAGTACAAAAAAGAAAAAGAAATATAGGAAAATGTAGAATGAGAACTACAATAAAGTAAGTATGCATACACATAAGACAAAACTTCTGGATTAATTTAGAATTCCTTATATACAGTAATCACTGTATCTGGTCATATAGCATGAAGTTGAGTATTCAGCTTAATAATGGCATGGGGGGAAAACTGACTCCATGTCTGGTTGTTTTGGTGTGTGATACCCGATAGAGCCATCCAGAAGAGGTTCAAACAATTTATGTCCAGGGGGTAGATATCTTCTCTGCCCTTCTCTTGACCTGTGCAATGTATCTCAATGTCTATATCTGTCTGTCCATCTATCTCTCACACACGTGCATTTATATCACACACACACATTTCTCTCTCTCTCACACACACACAGACACACAGACACACTGTGAGCTGTCTGGCCAAATTTGCTTAAGATGAGTGGCCATATAAATGCTTTAAATGAATAAATAATTAAAATCAGTTGTATTTCATTTTGTACATTTTACCTGAATTTTAATCTTGATGGTCAATTCAAAGCTTTGTGTCAACACGAAGGGGTATGGTAAAGCTTTAATTATCACCATGAAGTTATTGATCTATCTGAATGTAATTTCATTAGCATAATCATGAATCCTTCTGTGCATGAAGTTGTAAATTACAGTACTTGCTGTACATCAACTTAGTTAGTTTCAGGAGCCAGTAGATGTTCGTAACATCATGATGGACAAAATTAAAGACTGCGGTGTTATCAAATTCCTCCATTTGAAGGGTAACAGACCTGTCAAATCCATGATGAAATGAATGATGATGGTGATGAAAGTCCATCATATGACATAGTTGTGAGGTGGAAAAGGAAGTTTCAGACTGGACACATGCCCCTCACAGACAAGCCTCGATCTGGGAGATCCTTAACCATAGATGATCCTGACAGTGAAGAAATTGGAGGCTTTTGTCCTTGAAGACAGACAAATAACCACTGAGGTGTTCGTGAATGTAAATGGTCTTAGCTATGGAGTATGTAGAAAAACATACATGAGCAACTGTACGTGTCTGAGTGTCAGCATGACGGGTTCCCTGCTTTCTGACTATTTCACAAGCAAACTTGATGTGAACTTTCAAAACAGATGTTGACTCTGTTGGAGCAGAACGAAGAGGATTTCCTTGCATCTCTCATAACTATGGATGAAAGCTGCGTCTACCTGTATGATCCGGAGACCAAACAGATGAGTAAGGAGTAGAAACACTCCTCCTCCCTGTCTCTCAAAAAGGCAAAGGTGCAGAAATCTGCAGGGAAGGTCATGCTGTCTGATTTTGGGGGACTGTTGTGGCATAATCCTAACCAATTACCTTTCAAAGGGTCAGATCATCACCAGCGTCTATGACTGCAACCTTCTGCAGAAATTGCAACATGCAGTGAAAGAAAAAAATGTGGTGGTATGATCAGCAAAGGCATCCATCTCCTAGCACCACTCATTCTGCTCAAGCATCCACTGTGGAAGCCGATAGGTGTGGCTATGAATTTTTTTCCCCTCATATGTCTATTTTCTACTACACTTGCCATAAAGGTAAAGGTTTCCCCTGCCAGTCATTGCTAAGGGGCAGTGCTCATCTCCAATTCACAGCTGAGGGAGCCAGTATTTGTCCAAAGACACTTCCTTGGTCATGTGGCTAGCATGACTATACACCAAGGCACAGAGAACACTGTTCCTAAATGTGGTACCTATTTATCTAGTTGCATTTTTACATTCTTTCAGACTGCTATGCTGGCAGGAACTGAAGGATGTAACAGGAACTCATCCTGTTATGTGGTGATGCTTTGGTCTTGAACTGCTGAGCTGCTGACCTTCTGGCCGACAAGCCCAGTGTCTTAACTGCTTGGCTACCATGCCCCCTTATACTTGCCACACCTTAGGGTTATATTGTTCAAAATGGAATTGTTAGATTTGAAGAAGCAGATTCCGTTGGTTCATTTCTAATCTACAGATTTATTGAAGCTACAAGGTCACAAGAATTTCTCCAACTGCCAGCCCCGCACCTGCATTCCCAGATAAGGATCAGTTTTCATGAGGGGTTGGACTTTTGGCATTTGTGCATGCATAGTGACTCCAAAGTGATTTCCCTTTTCAATCCTGGCTCTGCCTTTCCTTCTAGTACAGGAATGGTAAGACTTTGATCTGATTTGAACGTTTCCAAGGTTTACCACTGGTGATCCTGCCCATGTAAAGTATGATGAAATCTTGATATAAAGAAACAGAATTTGGATACGTTCTTAATCTCCTCGTCTGTAAAAAGGTATAACTTTTCTGTCAAATCCAGCAGCATCTGCAGATACAATAAAAAAAGTTGAAGTGACAGTTGCTGCAATGCAATCAACCTGCCCCTTTATTATATCTTGTGAGTTTTAACCACTTCTGCTAAGTCCACTGTCAAGTCCTATAAATTTCACAGTTTGGTTTCACCCAGTATGCTAGAGTAGGTTCAACTGAAGCTACTCTACTTCAACTGAGGTTGAAGAGTTTATAATTCCGAAGCTACTCTCCAACTGATGTTGGAGAGTTTATAATTCAGTGTATAGTACAAATTAACATTTCATATTAAATTTGTACTGTGATTTCATTTATTTTGGGGGTGGATGGGGAAAGCATGAACACTATTTTGTGAAGCTGGGTTTCAGGTTTAACATAATGCAGGGACTGACAATTAAGTAGCACTTGGACTTTGGCATGTTGGATTCTTTCCTTTGACTTATTTGGACAAAAAGGAGGGAAAAAAAGGAAGGAAATGATTAAAAAAATACAGACTTACAGTAGCAAAGAGAAATAATTGCAAAAAAAGAGGGCACATTACCCTTTCAAAGAGGATAATGGGTCTGCAAGAGTGAAGAGATCTGCATTAAAAGACCAGCTGTGCATTAGGTGTTGAATACAATAGGGAGTGACATAAATTATCATAGCAAGTAAATGGACATTTAAGAAACCTTGTGGGAGGAAGTTATCTTTCCCTGGAATGGAATAGGTCTGTAGGTCTGGTTGGCTGTGTCTCTTCCTTTATTCACATTTAACAGACAAGAAACTGGGCTATTTCTAGGTTTTATTGAAAGCAATGAACCAATTTTGTTTGCCCCTGTAAGTTTCTCGTGTGTTTTAATTTCCTGTTTGAAAATGGCTGCCCATAAGCTGATTCAACTGTAGCCAAATTTTAAAGACTTCAGGACTCAAATCTGGAGTGTGTATGAAATAAACAATTTTCTCTGTATACATTGGGGATAAGCTAAAAAAGCGGGGGAGAAACAAAGCACATCTCTGGCAATCAAGGATTAACACCAGGCAAATAATCAAGTAGAAAGCAGTACCCTAATCAAAGAGCCAAGGAGAAAACCACATTCCCACCAAAATTGGCAGGACAAGATATTATTTATAAACATAAAGCAAACCACACACTCACCTAATTGGATAAAGGAAAATCTGCAAGCAAGCAACCAAGTTCAGAAAGCAGCTAGGACTCCACAATTCACTACTGAACTATATACATTCTCTTTTTGGTAAGTAGATGACAGATAGACAGACAGACAGACAGACAGACAGATAGACAGATAGACAGGTAGACAGACAGACAGACAGACAGACAGGCAGGCAGGCAGGTAGGTAGGTAGGTAGGTAGGTAGGTAGGTTGGTAGGTAGGTAGGTAGGTAGATAGGTAGATAGATGATGGATGGATGGATGGACGGATAGATAGATGGATAGATAGACAGATAGATAGACGGATAGATAGATGGATAGACGGATAGATAGACAGATAGATTGACGGATAGATAGATGGATAGATAGATGGCTGGATGGACGGATGGACAGATGGATGGATGGACGGATGGACGGACGGATGGATGGATGGATGGATGGATGGATGAATGGATGGATGGATGGGGTAGATTGAAGACAGACAGATTGAAGATAGCTAGAAAGCTAGATAAAAGGTAAATTGAAGATTGATAGATAGACATGGTAGATTGAAGATAGACAGATGGACAGACTCAGCCTAAATCAGTTCATTGCAGGATGAAGAGCTCTTCACTGAATGCTATGAACCCTAGTAACTACACTGGTCCAGAGCAGGGTGGTAGGCAGATAAATTCTAAATTTAAATTAGGTTGGTAGATAAATTCTAGGACTGAGGAAAAGTGACTGGCCTGAAATCATAGCCTTAGAGAAGACTAGAAGTTGGATTTTCTGGTTTCTACTCACTATATCATCATTCCCTGGGTCTCAAATGTATACACATGCATACATATATACATACATATACATACGTGCACATAGAAACACACACAGAGAATAGTGTTTTTCCTTATGTTCTACCTTAATTTTTCCCTTAAATAATAAAGCAAAGATTAGTTAAATAAAATAATGCAAATATTAGAAAGTCACCCACTAAGCTCTTCCAAATGACAAAGAGCAGGAGAAACTATTGGTACAACTGACCATGGGGGGGAAAAAACTGCTGTGCTCTTTATCATATTTGAAGTCTGCAAGGTCAAAGGAAAGATCTATGGCTTTAAGATAAAGGGTTTCAATTTTACTGAGAAAAAAAAATGTTTCTGCTGAAGGTTTGTATTTTTTTTTAAGAACAGGAGATAATATTATCAAGAAAAGCACCAAAGTCTTTGATGGCCCCAGAAGACTAAGTTTCAAAACACCTATTGTGGATCATCCAGGTAAAGATTTATGACTTAGGATAAACAGATCTATAGTCTATCAAAAAAGACAGCATAACTGAAACCAAAACCCAGAAAGTGTGAGAAAAGCAGGAGGGCAGGAGAAAGATTATTAAAGCAACTGCGTAATGAAAATCTATAAGAAAACTGGGCAGCGTGTTACAACTAATGATGATGAAGGTTCATCCCCAGGACAAAACATCTTTCTCTCTTTCTCTTACAAGCACCAATTTTCAGGAACTGAAAGTAAGAGAAGTGAACATGGCTGGAGGAGGTAGGAGAAAGAAATGGCTATGTCAAAGTTCAAAATTGCCATAATGAAACCTGAAGAGAAGGGAAATGGCTATGCTCAGACTCATGAGGTCATACCATGGGGAGGGGCCATCTGGTCAGTGAGTCCCATGCTTGCTCAGTATAGGATTCCAAATAGACCAGGGTCCCCCAAAGTAGTGAATACCAACCCCCAAGCAATGATGGGACTATCCAAAGTATAAATAAATAACTGGTGGTGGAATGGGAGTCAGTACATGGCTGGGGGTCAATGGGAACAGACCGAAGCTGGAAGAGAATGGTGATCTTGATTCAAACTCATCAATTTCAAATGAAATATCAGTGGCCTGGTTGGTGCACATCAGATGCATCCTCCCCCTCAACGCTGTCAATAATTTTGGTCAAAAATGTATGTTAAATTGTACATTTTTCTGTGGGGCCCTTGGTGCTCTCTTGTTTTCTTGCAGACTAGATAACATTATCAGTGGGAGGAGGGAGTTGCTCTCTGTTTATATGCTAGTGGCTTGTCATGTTAGTGTTGAGGGGAGTGTTCTTGGTGGTTCTTTGATCAGGCTATTGTTTACTGCTTGATTGTCTGGATTTGTAGTTTCTTGACTGAGGTATTTGCTGGTTGGTTGTTGGTCTAGTATTAATCTTGGTGTTAATCTCTGCTTATCTCACTATTGATTGCTGGTGAGGAGGTATTTTGATCTTTTTTGTTTCCTTTTTTTATTCTCTTTTGAATGGTCTGTAGATGTTGCGTATCTCTGTGTCCCTGTTAATGGCTGCTTTGTCTGAGCACCAGGCTGCCAGGAATTCCTTGGCATTTTTGGACTTCGCTTGGTTTAGGATGCTCACAATTTCCCATTTGAAACTATGGTGAAGTCTTACATTTTTCTTCTTTTAAATAATACTTATTTTAATAATAGCATTATAATTATTATTATTTATTGCACTATTAGTTCAAATATATATTTTTTTTCATAACATGAATATTTGGGAGTTGATGAACAATCTGCAACTTCATGAAAGGGTTGATGAGCTGAAGAGTTTGGGAAGTCCTGAAATAGATGCATCCCAGGCAAATGGCAATCTAACTTCTGATACAGTAGATCAGTTGTCTAAAATTGCACATTTGTCCACTTCTGGGTTAAGGACCAATTCTTCATCTTGCAAAGTCATCTATGACTTTGTGGTCTTGATTCTTTCCACTTGGAGAAGGTCTACAGCATGGATGTCCAACCTTGGCAACTTTAAGATGTGTGGACATCAGCTCTCAGAATTCTTCAGCCAGCTATACTGGGCTAGAGTCTAAAAAGGAGACTGAAAATGTGGTGATATGTCCAGCCTTTCATCCCAAGGTAATCCTTGGCATCTCCACTTTTAAAGGATGGTTGGCAACACATTCTTCTTTATTCCGAGATTCTTCTTCAGGATGAGGTGGGTTGGTGGATGGGTGAAATAGAAACCCAGCCACCCATTTTTGGTAGAAGTGCCACAGCTTCAAAACTATGTTGGAGAAAGATCAAAGTGGAGAAATCCAACTTCCTGAACACGAAGGGCAAAAGGGGTCTCTGTGTGAAAAAAAGTATACACAAATTAAATAATTTAATACGGAAAAACATAGACAAACTCTTGGTTTTCTGCAAATCAGAATGACTTTTGTTGGGAATCTGATGAGCCATGATAAAGCCGTAGTAATGGTTCCATAATATGCCTTAGCAACAGGGTTAACACATGGTGCTAAAACATGTGTTATGTAGCAGTGGTTAAACTAGATGATTGGGCTGCCCCAACATGGAAAGCCATAGTCACTTGTTGAGTTGGGTGACTATAGAAATCAGATCAATCAACTTGATTTCCAAGCCACAATGCCAGGATTTTGGAAACAAACTAAACACTATCGATTACTACAATTAGTGAGTCAACATAGCCCATATGAAATAGTTTAAAATACTTTAAATACATTTTAAAAGGTTCCATCTTTTTAAAACATCTTTATCCTGATTTTTATTTATTGATTGATACAGCCATCCATTTCACAAAACGTTACTCGAGGAATATCTGTTACAGCTTTTATTTCTCTATTTATTAGATGTAACTATTAGCAAACTGTTTCACAAATTTAACTGTCGTTTCCATGTGAATGACTCCAAGCAATATGTAATTACAGCAACGATGCACTGTATCTTCGCGCAAAATGTTAATAAAAACACACACATTTGATGTAACAATTTTATCATAGAGAGCAACTGCCAGCCGCTTCAATATCCATAAGTTTTCAAAGGCATTCTAAAACAGAAAGCACTTCATAAACCTTTGGAAGGCCGTAGGAAAGGGGGAGGCCCGTCAGCCTTGCGAGGTGGTCTCGACAAGCACATTCAGAAATATTATCTCTACTTTATTGTAAAATAAAGTATTGTAAAGGTAACATTTACAGCGGTCTGAAAGCACTTCTCTCTCCTTTCTCCCCTTTGCAGTCCAACAAACTAGGGAGGGTCTCTTCTGAGTCATTTGCCACACCCACGTTCCTGCTGTGGGCTAAGCTGCCTCTTATCTGATCATTGTCTAATGTCCGATTCTTCCTTCTATCTCCCAAGGTCCTACCCACACATCATTATAAGGTCGTTTCTTGACAGAGAATCCTCAGTGGTGCCCATTGGAGAGAGTGGTCAAAACAGGAAAGATGGCAGCAGGATCCAAGCCCCACCCCTTTCTACATAAAATCATGTCGCACACTTTATTTATTTATTTATTTACTTACCTACTTATCTATCAAATTTATGTGCTACCGACTTCAAAACTACTCTCAGCTGCTATAAAAAAGTAGGTTTTGAACTACACTACCATGACCACCATCTTTGTCTATTTTGACATAGCCAGTCCCTATACACCCACTGTGCAGGCTGTTCCAAAGAAAGGGGTCACCCCAATAAAGTGTGGCTACTATTTCTCTAAGTAACACTGCCAGTCTCTCTGTGCAATGTAAAAAGAAAGCAGCCTAATCAAGGAACTACCAAGAACACTCCCACCAACACTTGCAAACCACTTATAAAATAAACAGAGAGCAAACCCCAGTCACTTCTAGCACTGATGATATCTAGTTGGGTAGTGAACCATCTGCAAGAAAATAACCAAGCCCAGAAAGCACCAAGGACCCACAATAGAAAGAAAAAAATATATCAGGTCTCGTACTATGTGATCATCCTGAACATGTGAATAGAGTTGATAGGAATCACCCAGCCCTGACTGGGAGACTTCCTTGTTTTATCTGATGGGGTGCCAATTCAGAGGAGACTGCTAAACATGGTTGCTCTTCCATGTTCTTCTGCTCTTAATCTGATCATTGATTCAAACTCTTTCTGGGGCAGGTAAGCACATTTTCTGACAAACCGTAGAGAGATATGGGTGGAGCCCAGAAGCCATCTTGGGAACCAGACATGCCAATTAAAATGTACTTTAAATTAGACTGGTGGTGCATAAGATCTGGGACATACTGAAGAAAGTGGCATCTGGGAGCATCGGCTTGAAAGCCAGTTTTGCTTGCTGCAAAGTCTCTAACACTTCCGAAAGATGTAGGCTGGGCTGAAAAAGCATAATTCAAGGATATCTTGTCAAGCCAGCTAGAGATAAGACCCGTATCAAAGCTGTGACTCCTTATCAAGGTGCTTATCAAGAAGCCTGTTGCATTTTTCCTCCTTTTTTTATTGGTGTGCAACCTGTGGGTCCAATCGGTGGGTGCCAACCTGTAAACCCAACCTGTGGGTCCCAACCTGCAATATAAATTGTCTAGTTTCTCCCAAGATTCCAGTTAAGTAAATGTTATCCAAGAAAA
>JANHZU010003514.1:0-15901 GCA_032468055.1 Acrochordus granulatus
TGCTTCCCTCTCACCTGCATTCACATCCACAGCTGAGCATCCTTTCAGCTTTGGCCCAGCCATTTCACTCTTTCTGGGGCTACTTGTAATCCCTTCTGATGTGAGAGGCTCCTCTTCTGGCGTCCTCTCTTTAGCCTTTTGTTGTTGTCCATGGGGTTTTCTTGGCAGGGATACTGGAGTGGGTTGCCGTTTCTTTGTCCAGTGGAGTCCTGTAGCTCATTTTCCACGAGATGTCCAGGATCCCCAACATCTAACGCGGTCCTTGTTAACCCGGGCGACGACCGAGCCGGTGTGGATTTCTGTAATTTCCTTCTCATATTTTTATTGGGGGGAGACCCTCTTCGTCTGGCTCCTCTGATGAGACCTGTCCAGGATGGTTGAACCTCTGGCAGAGCTCTCATCTTCTTCGGAGCACACAAGCCCCCCAACCACAGCAAGGTGGTCCCTCACTGGGGGGATATTTTCTACACATAGACACACAAAATACATGTATACTACATTCAAACATAAATTTATATAGAAAGCTCTCAGATGTCTAATTTGTTCTGCTTTTTTTTCCTTTTCTTTTTGAAACTTTTCTCTTATTTTTTTCTATTCTGTTTAATGCAGAAACATTAAATATTTAAAAATAAATATTTCATGGTATATGTGCAATTCTGTTTGAATTAAATATTTCACCATTGAGTGTCAACCTGACTTCCCTCCTGTTGTAAAATATGTAAAAGTTTGCCTACATTATTTTGAGTGCTCTCCATCTCTATGATTTGATGAAGTAACTGTTCTCATACAATCTTACCAACAAACCACGTACTAGAATGTACTTGTGATGCGCAATATCTAGAAAATTTTACCATTCAAGAAGAAAAAGAAAAGAAACAACATTCTGTTCAGCCTAATGAAATAAATAATAATTCTTATTTTCAGGTAAATTAGAAGAAAAATTGTAGGCAAGTCTACAATTGGGTTCATGTATCACACCAAGCCATCATTCCTTAACTATAGTTGAGAGAACAGACCTCCATTTGTTGAGTTCATAAGTTGTGATAAGAGATAATTGTCTGGGTTAATGCAAAATGCAAGGTGAAAACAAACCACCTCAATTAGGCTTGATTACAAAAGGCAAAGCAGGACAGTGTGTGTGTGTGTGTGATCTCCACAACCCTACGATATGGCAATGAAATGTAGTTCATTGCTGTAAAAGAGGGCCCTTCGCTTTGAATCAGGAATGGACCCAGGCATAGGATGATGAAAAAAAAATTGCAGTTCATAACAGGAAGAGTGCTCATGGGGAGAGTTGTAACTGCTTTTTGCTTGACTTGCAAAAAGAAAAGAAAATCAATTTTCTCAATGCCATTTTAAAATGTCAGTGAAGGTTACCATCCAAGCAACACCCCTAAGAGCTGGCCTATCATTTGAACATATTTATACTGCTAGCATATTTGGCAAAGCCCGGGCCCAGCCCTTCTGCATCATTCAAGCAAGATGGCCAAATTCTGAGTCCTGAGCACCACATTCTCTTGTCCTGCCTTCAGGGTGAAGAAACTGGGAGTTAAAAATGGATAGAGGGGAGAAAACGTTCACCCAAGGTAAACTCCTTCAGAAAGTTTTGAGTTGGGAAGAGAGAAAAAGAGATGTCAGGAGGAAGAGAAAGAAAGGGGAACCATAAAGAAACCTCTGTAGGGGAGCAAAATATGGCAAGAGAGCTGTAACTATGCAATCAAAGCCTTACTCCTTGTTTATGTGTGTTATGATGCAATAAAAGGAATGGGGTGTCATTCAGTTGTGGCTGCCGTCTTAACTCTTCTGACATACCTGCCCACCCAGGCACCCTTGGTGTCAAATAAGGTTGATGCTTGTCTCCCATCCATTTTCAGTAGATCACTCACAAAAGGAGATGCTTCACAATTCAATTCAGTTGTCTTCATTGTCGTCGTACCTGTACAACGAAATTGAGCGCAACCTTTCCTCATGCAAAACAAAATGCTTCCCAAATCAAAACATAAACTAGAAACGTTTAAACCATAAAAATGAAATAAAATCCCCAGACACACTCAAGACATTCTACAGATTGCACGAATCCTTCAACATTTTAGATAACCATATTAGCAATCAAACTATACAAGCATTAAATGCAGCTATTGCTTTAGAAAAAAACTATTTTTGACTTATTTGTCCTTTTTTTTGACTATCCTATATTATTTACTGATATGGTATAATATCCTACATTATTTACTGTATTATTTACTGAATGTAACCTTTGCTTAAGGAGAAACGTAGAATCATAGGGCTGGAAGGGAGGTCTTGGAGGTCTTCTCCATCCCTCGGCAGAAGTCCCTATACCATCCTACACAAATGATTATCTAAAATTTTCTTGAAAACTTCAGTGATGAAGCACTTGCAGCTCCAGGAGGTAAGGTGTTCCACTGTTTAACAATTCTCATTGTTAGGAAATTCCTCCTTATTTACAGGTCGGATCTCTCCCTGACTAGCTTCCAGTCATTGCTTCTTGTCCTGCCTTCAGGTGCCCTGGAAAATAAATCAACACCCTCTTCTCTGTGACAGCCCATCAGGTACCAGAAGACTACTATCAGACCTCCCCTCATGCGACATCATTCATGTTCAGCCTTCACACACAAATATGCTTAGGCCTGAGGGGAAAACCAGACATGTTAACCATATTCCGTATTTCTGAGAACTCTAAACTACAGCAAGCATTATTGTGAAAAAAAAAACAGGATTATTTCCACTAAACCACTGACCCAAAGGATTAATTACATTCTACCACCAAAACTGGAATAACATGCATCAATTTGCTTATAGCCCCACCAACTCAATATGGAATAATCACAACTAATATGGTTTATTTTTAATGAAGTTAAATCACTGATTGTCTTCACAGTCCATTCCTGTAACTACTGGAACTGATTTAAAGGAATGCTATGCCACAAGGAGTTCCATTTTATTATTTAAAATCTTTCAAGACCAACTATCATGCTTTTTGATCAATCATCAAACAATTCCAATTCGTTGTAATTGAAAAAGTCTCAAGAAAGACTGGGAAACACGCTCATGTATGAAAAAAAAAGTGCCAACCAAAAGTGAATTCTTCAGTTGAATGAACACTCAAAATTTGTTTTTCTGGATCTTGTTTCTGCATCTGAAATTGCAATGAAAAACTAAATTGATTTCCTGTGACCCAGATCTGTCTTGGCTTGTTTTACTAAGCATCAGATCAATGCAAAAAGCTGCTTTTAACTATGGTTTGTTAATGAAACTGAAGACTGGGTCCATATGTTGCATTAAACTCTGACTGGCTTATCCATGACTGAGCTACAAGTAGCTGGATTCATATATTGCTTTAAACCAAAATCAACAAACAACCTGATGCTTAGTGCAAATGTATGAAGCCAATTTTAGTACCTTGATTTATCTATAATATTAGTCTTTAGGTGAGCTTGCCACTCAATGAAGTTAAAATTATATCACTTTATGGCACAATAGAATTAATGAACCAGGTCACCGAGAGCTTTTCTAAACTGATGTCCTTCAGATGGATGACATACTGGTTGGAGGTTCGTGGTGACTTTCAAACCACATTTCTAAAGATATTTGGTTGGGGACAGCTGTTGTAAGAAATGAGCCAAGAGCCACTTCTTGTTTCCAGATTCTGCATTTTGAATTCCACAAAGCTTATCTAGACTCAGAGTAAAATTCAATAAAAGAGCTGGAGTGGATGGAACTAGTCAATGTTTTCTTCTTCTGGGGAATTTTGCCACAAATCTGGCTAGAGGGAAACACAGATGGTGATCTCAGCCTGCAAGCTTGCATTCCTCTGAAACAGCTTGCTGGGGAAGATTGATTATTCAGCTCCCCCAAAAGGGGAAAATCAGCAGTTGTTATTGGTATGAGATAGGCATTTATCCACTTGGCTTGCTGTAGAGGAGAAAAAATGATGCCACACGTATCAGTTTTAAACCAAAATATAAAAAGCAGAGTTGGAAAAATATTTTTAAAAGCTGCAGTTCTTTAGATGGCTCCCCTTGATGTTTTGGTCTTAATTGCCAGTGCATGTGTCTGTCATGGAGGGGAGGAAGTGACACCTACTGAGGTCCCAGCTTTCATACCAGCATGGGTAGTGGTTAGATTTTGAACCTGGACACAGAAGAGCTCACTGGGTGAACTGGTGCCCTCTGCTATCACTCAGCCAGATTTGCCATTCATGGTCCTTGAAGTAGGGAGGAACATGTCCCTCATCTTGAACATGCAGAAGAAGTAAATATAAAATAATCAGTTTAGTTTATTGTTAGGTCATTTACATCTGTAGTGAAAACTATCAAAGAGGTCCTATCGAAGAGGAAGAACATGGCGGGGGAAGGATGGGTGAAATAGTAGAAAAGTCTTGCGCTGAGATTTTCTTCAACATCACCTGCAGAGCAACACAGATATTGTATGAATGCATATACTCTTGCATATGTAAAAATTTGCAGCTACTGTACAATGAAGCAGTGGATTACAGGTAGTCCTTGACTTACAACCACAGTTGGCTCCAGAATTTCCATCGCTATGCAAGGTTTTTTTTAAATGAGTCATGCCTGATTTTATAACCTTTTTTCCCATGATTGTTAAATGAATCATTACAGTTATTAAATGAATTATGCAGTCATTAGCCAACTTGGATTTCCCCATTGACTTTATTTGTTGCAAGCTGGCTAGGAAGATGGCAAATGGTGATCATGTGACTCTGGGATGCTGCGACCATTGTAAATACATGCCAGTTGCCGTGTGCCTGAATATTGATGTCAGGACTGGTTGTAAGTTATCTTTTTCAGTGCTGTTTTAATTTCAAACAGTTACAAAATGAATGGTTGTAAGTCAAGGACTACCTATTTGGCAAATACAAAATCCTTGCATTAATTATTTTGTCTCATTCAACAATGCTTAAAAAATTTTTTTACAACAAAATAAAAAGAGAAATTTATGTCACAGCACATCAGAGTATTTGCTCACTTCTACAATGCAGCGTGCTGTCAATGCTGGGACATGAGTATCTCCAAGTGGGCTCATGATGGAAAAATCAGAAGCCCACCCCTAGCCTGATTTGAATGAATGCATGGGAGGGGTCTTTCTTAGCCTCCTCTCATTGCTCCTATCTGTAGAGAGATGCATCAAAGGCAAAATCTGTATCATTTTCAGAATGACTGATAAGCAGCATTTCCTTGAGGCCATTCTGTTTCTCACTGCTCTATTTAGCACCAAAATGGAAAGAGTTAAGCTCTTAGGCTGGTCCCCAGATGGCTATGATGAGAACTTCCCTTGCATTTTAAGATAATAGCATCTTAGAAGTGAATGGTAGAACTGAAAAACCCGGTACGCAAAGACAAGCATTGATCCCAGAGCCTTTCTTTCTCTTTTGGGAAAGATTTCGATAATCTAATCAGCATCTTTCTAAATGAAGGCAGTTGTCTTCAGCGCCAGGCAGCGTATTTGGTTTGGTCTGTAGTCCAAAGCCATTTGGAAGGCATAGTCAGGGAGGAGCAAACTCCCATTTACTGGCCAACGTACATCAAACCATGGATTCCAGGATCATTCTGCTTCCCTTGCTTCACCCAAATCATATTCTCACATTCCTGATGCAGGCATGACCTAGGAGAACAATGGAAGCAAGAGACACCCGGATTCAGCATCCAGAAGAGAGCTGCTTTAGATATCTGCCTAAGGTTTAGGTCCAACATGGAACAAGTAGCTGGGTCTTAGACTCTTCAGGAGAATTCAGACCATAGATCCATGTTCCTCAGCCCTGTATTTTAATGTTTTTTTAAATTTATTGTTTTTGAAAGGCCCAGGACTCTGGTATAGATGCTAAACCCAGATGATGATGGTGACACTAGTGGTTCAGACCTGGGGAGACCAATTTAAGTGCAGAATGATCTTCAAATTTTTTTAAGCTCCCCACATGCATCCAAAACCCATATTTCAAAATTTCCTTGGCAATTATGGGATAGAAGACAAAATCCAGGCAGAATCTATGTTTGTGGGATGGGTAAAGGCCAGATACCAACCCCAGTCTTCCCATAAACTTTCAAAAGGGCCTTGGCCCTGACATTTAGTTTCTCTACGGGATGAATCCCTGCAAGAAATGAAGTGGAGACAATATACAATGTGATGTATAGACCCATTCAAAGAAATGTTGTAATAGCTTAGTGCAATATGTGAACCTATCCTGAAAAAGTAACTGCAAGAATCTCAGGAATATTTTGATAAATTTTGTTAAAAATCAAAGGGAGGGTGGAAGGAGAGACATGAATGGTATGGATGCAAACCCCGTAAGATCAGCCCCATTTCTCCCTTCTTCCAAAGAAAAAAAAATTCAATATGTTTGCTTGAAAAGCAAAAATTAATAAAGATGCCATTGTTCTCATTATAAACTTTAAATGAAAGGGAATTCCATCCTATAAAGTGTACATTTCCATAAACCTATAAAGAGGGACGGTGGCAATAGATGCAAATCAATAGAAGAGAATATATGTAGCCCCGAGGTGAACTGTGAATTTCTTTGCTTGTGAACATTTTATTACCTGACTAGAAAACATCATCACTGCTCATAAGTGAAGCCCACATACACTAGCACTGATGATGTTACCTAGTCAGGTAATGAAATGTCTGCAAGCAAACAACTAAGTTCAGAGAGCACCAAGGTCTCCAAGGATGTAAATCATTCCGAAATAGTGGTTGCAAACTACCAAAAGGTCCCAACTCAGTTTCTAAGGTGCTGCACGTCATGAAGTCTGATAAATTGCTGAGCATTTGAGGTCATGAAGGAGCAGTGCTCTATGGATTTTTCTCTTGATGTTCATTATACATTCCCATCCTGCAGGCCAGTTTTCTCTGTAGCAGTCTGGCAATTTAGCTACAAAACAGCAGTGGTGCAACTATTCTGTAATTTGAAATACATGCCTCCAGGCAATAAATACCGAAGGCTGAAAAGTCTTAAAACTAATCACCTTTTCCCTCTGAGTTTCATTTTTTTTCTAGAGAGCTCTCCTGGATGGTATGACAGAAAGTTGTTTAAACTACATTGTTCATCTCGACAGAAAGCAAATTTAGTCTTTTTTTTCCTAAAGAACCTGGATTTGATGACATGCCAATGTCTTAGAAAGATCACAGCACCAGCCTTAAGAAAGAACTGCAGTTCAGTGGAAAAATCTTTTTTTTTTCTCACCGCAAAGCATTGATGGTTCAGTCTTATAGTATCTCCAAGCAGGACTGGGGAAATTCTGGACAAGAATTTATTTTCTGAATCTGAGAATCCTCCACCAGCCAATTGCTGGATTCATACATTGTGCTAAATGACAATTGGACTAGTTTGTCTTTCGTTTAATGTGCTGAGTGCATATGTGCATTGTGACTTGCAAGCAGTGACTTGTGGTTTACTATCCCCTACAAGTACAGCAAACTGTAATCTAATTTAACTTTGCTTGCCATGATTGTAAATGCAATCCCAGAAAAACTGAGCATATTGCTTCACAGGTATCTGATACAAGTGTGGCTGAGTATAATGTGTGAATCTGCATATAGGAAAGGTCAGAGGGTCTCCATGATTGTGAAAGGGGCCAAAATATCCAAGAAGGGAGAGAAAGCTGTTGAGATCGGTGGTCTCCTGTATCACCTGAGACTGGTCCATGGAAGGAAATAGTATCTCTCAAAATGCTAGAAGTTCAAGATGGAGTCATTCAAGTTCATGGGAAGCATGCAAACTCTCTTTGTTATCGGAGCAAGGAGATCCACTGCCTTTTGGGATTCTCTTCTGAGAAAAACACTGCAAGGATTACATTCTGAAGGCAATCTCATTTAGGAGTTCTGCTCTGGAGCTGAAGCCAGGTAAGGTTGCGGTGCAAGGGTCAGGTAGTTATTCACCTGATGCAACATCCTACATAATACCAGGCTGAATGTATTCCTCTTGAAAAATAAAATCTGGTCTTCTACAATATTTCTGGAAAACGTCTTTTGATGAGGTCTGAGTTTCCACTCTTGGTGGTGGAGGTTAGTTGTGCTGGTGCCCTTGTTTCATCACACCTCTTGCCACTAGTCTGAAGTATGTTGAAGTATCTCCTGGTATGAAAAGGCCCAATAGGAGGACTTTTTTCCAATGGCTTCTCATGGGATTGAATGGAAGCATGGGCCAATCAAGGCAGCTACCATTGGTGAAGAGAAGGTGGTTCTGTGAAAGGGAGAATATTTCCCTAGTCAACTGGCAAGTAACTAAATGAATCCCTATTGCACATTACTCATGAAAATGTCACCAACATCCTCCTACCCCTTCAAAAATACTTTTGAAGGCAAAATCACTTGCATCAAATTGAAAGAGACTTCATTGGGGGAAGAATGCAGGGTTTTTTCTTTCTTTGTGCCACCATCTGCAGAATGAAAAATCAAACTACCTCCTTCCTCCAACCCAATTTCAGTCTCATTCGGCGCTGCAGTAGTGCAATACACATTTGCAAGCACATTTTCCCTGCCTCACAGCTAGTATAGGGAACCTTGACCCTGATTGTTTGCGTTGTGGGTTGCTGAATATGAATGTGTGTACTGTACTCCCATGCACAATGTGGCAGAGAACCTTTAGATCTGTGCTGAATAAACACACACTTCATTATCAAAGCCTAAAGCCTTGCAGTTTGGTGTGCTGGCTAGGTTAAGAGAAATTGGCACGCCAGTGTGAGGGGAATTCGACAGCAAGGTCAATATTTCCTAGAACTGCCACTGCTGGAACATGACAGTCAGATTTTTGGAGAGACCAGTAGATTTTTGCACAGCAGCAGGCACACTGAAAGCTCCCAGTAAGAGGGCCATAATCTCTAAATTGCCTTGAGAGCAGAGCTGTGCAGATGACAGGATCAGCCTTCTTCTGATTCGCACTCTTCGCAAATGGTCATTCCCCAATTCGTTCCATCCTGTTTCAAGGGAAATGTGCACCTTCTTCCCTTTGGGAGGAATAACCTGCCCCCAGATTTATCAAGACCTGTGTGTCAGTTGGAGCCAGGCAAAAACGACCTTTCGAAATCCTCCACCAAATGTGAAGAATGGGGTGGTGAATCATGCTCTCCCAATTCTGCAAGGGGAGGAGAAATTGCCAACCATTTATCAAGGGTGCCCCCTTCTAGTAACAAGGCGAAACTGCTGGAAAAATGCCACGGGGAAAAATGTTTGTCTGTGATCTCCGCCTCATATTGAATGGAAATGTGCAAAGGACTGCATATTTAGACAGAGAATGGATGCCGAGATACACCGACACACCCGGACCATCTTATGACTAGAAAGTGCAGCACATCACATTTTACCACAAGAGTTTCCTGAAATGCTCTTTGCATTTGAAAGAAATCGCAAAACAATTAAATAACCTTCCATTAAATCCAATGCCTCATCTGGCTTAATTTTTTTTTAAAAAAATAATATTTTAAAAGGAAAGCTGGCGTGTTGATCAGCTGCCTCCAGCACCGTGGTATTTTGAACATGTCTTGAGGCTCTCCAGAAGACATTCTTAGAAATAATAATCATAAGAACCACATATCTGCACTTTAGGGTTTTATCCAGATGTAAGTCTATTAAATCTGAATATCTGAGAAGGAGGAGGAGCAGGAGTGGTGGTGGTGGTGGTGGGAGGTGGGTCAGGGACTGTCACAGGGTTTTTGCCATCTTTCCTCCGATAAGAAATCTTTTCCATCACTTACTCTTAACTCCTTCTCTGTTTGACTCCGATATCTTTTCAGATCACGTAGCTCTTTTGCCTTATCCGCAAAGCAAGTGCAAACTCTTTGGCTGCAGATTTGCATGGATGCATAGCTATAGAAGACCCAGGAAAAAGTCCTGGCTGGAGCAGCTTCATTATGGAGAGCATTCTGCAGGATTAAAAGGGTTGGTGACAGTAGATGTGTTTAACGAGTAAGCAGGACTGAAACGATAGTCACACTGCATGTGGGCCGTGCTTTCCCCTCCCCTCCCCTCCCCTCCCAATCTCAGAAATCCTGAGTCCTATCGGAAGACTAGTCTTCAGAATGACGGTAACAAAGAATTATTTCTGTAAAGCCATTTTTTGTGGCTGTGAAGATGTCCTCCAGATGTGAAGGCTGCAGAATCATGCACATTTTCAATATGCTTCAGCCTAGGAAGCCATTTGTAAATAGATTAAATAAACAAACAAAGGTCTCCTTCAGTGACCAGCGACTACATGGAGACTTGGGATGGAGGGATTTTTTTGGTGGGGAAGGGGGGGCTACAGTGTGGAAGTGATTGTTCACTGCCTTGCGCTCTCAAATGCCGTTCGATTTCCCAGTCTGACCGACAGCACTGAGGATTCCCGTGGTCTCCCATTCAGACATTACGCAGACTGAAACCTGCTTAGCTTTATGAGATCAGCAGGTTGGAAAATAAACCCCATTTCTCCTCTTTCTCCTACCTTTCCCCGAGTCCTTAATAAGAATGAAACGGAACGGAATAGGCGTATATTCATAGCATCTATCCAGACGGCTAGCATAACAATAAAAAACGTTTTTCAACAGTAATTTCACAAAATGCTACAAAGACAATTTTTTTTAATGTGTCTTGAATCTGTAAAGTTGTTTAGAGTGTAGAAAAGATTGCGTACCTGAATAAAAGTAGGATAACAGTTTGCTGGACATTTTACTTGGGTGTTTAAAGGTGTTAAAAGGGATTCTGGATTTTGCTGTGACTTCGTGGGTCTTAAGTTATTTGGATCTACTGTAGTTTAATTCATGCGATTTAATGGAATCCTTTTTAGCTTTAGCTTAGTGAAGGCCTACCAGGTTATTGATCACGGCAATATTAGCAATACATTTTCCTGGAAAAAGAAATATTTCTCCGCAAAGAATTTCTTCTTGGAGATTGGGATCGCTGTATAATTACTTTCATTAATCAAGCTCTTCATGAATCAGAGAAAGATGAACAAAAATCGGTAACTATTATATGGAAGGAAGGGAATGCACATTGTTCATCATAGACTCGAATGTCCATAATATTCCATTAAGCATTGTTTCATTTTCCTAACATGACAATATCCCTAAATAAAACATGTTTTTTGCAGTTGCTTTCTGGAAACAAGCCAAGAAACAGAATGCTGCTTGGCAAATGTTTCTTAATAGTGGAATAAGATATAAATGTGCAAAGGTGGAGGAGGCTATAAGCACATCTGTAGACTCCCAATCAGGTAATCTTTGACTTATGACCGCAAGTGAGACCAGAATAAATAAATAATAAATAAATTTCTTTCGCTAAGCAAGGTGGCTAATAAATGAGTCATGCCCAATTTTATAACCTTTTTTTTGGCCACAGTTGCTAAGCAGATTGCTCCAGTTGATAAGTAAATCATGTGTTTGTTAAGTGAATCCAGCTTCCCCCATTGACTTTGCTTGTCAGAAGTCAGCTGGGAAAGTCCAAATGGTGATTACATGACCCTGGAATGCTGCAACCATTGTAAATGTCTTTTCCATAACTAGGACCTAGGTTTCAAAACCCACATCAAGCATATGTTTAGCAAATGTTTTATCTTCATCATCTAAGCAGGGGTAACTAAGAAAATTATCCTGCCTGATGGGAAGAACAAAGTACAGAATGGAGGTCAGAGTATAGGGATCTAGAAGGACACCCAGATTCTGGTGTCAGTCTTGACTGAACAGGGAAGCATAACAATTAAAGTCTCACCTTGCAACCAATTCAGACAATAAACTTTAGAAATGGAGTTGACAAATGTTGCAAACCATGGTTTGTTTAACCATGATTTTAGTCAACTTTAGCTCATTCATCATAGTTGCTGAATTTACACAACATGCAAAGCCAAAACCTAAGTAAAATATGTAATGACCGTCTTCTCAGGACACAAGGAAAATAAACCAACCCCATGTTCAGCTTTCTTGCACAGTAACTTAGCCTAAAAGGTAGTTGACAAGTTTGTGGTTTTTACGTATCATGAAAATATAGCCAAATGGCTTAATACAGTATGTAAATCATGAGTATCCAGGAGGGGGACAAAGGTCAACATGATGAAATGTAACTGTTGATCTCATCAGGCAAAGTTTGAAACAGATGTCAGGACAGAAATGATATCATGGTGCACAAGATGTCATAGTGATGGAATTGCAGCTTACTGAAGATGTCAGGATTAACTTCTCCCATAAGGTTGAATTGTCCAATCCCAGTCAGGACTGTATAAAGATGTTCAAAATGATCTATTGATTCTGAAGGTGAATTAAGAGGACGTCTGACCAAAGCAGTGACTCACACAGAGTTACAGAAAGAATCCTCCTTTGAGAATTGCTGCATTAAGTTCACAGGAGCCTATCCCTTCATGCTTGCAAGAAAATGTCATGAGTCACACTAGCATAGCCAGCTTTTACGGAGGTCGGCCCACAAGTACCAAGGATGGACGATTGCCCTGGGTTATATTCAACCATTCACCTCATCACTGAAACATGCATTTCACATGGTAATGTTAAATATAGATTTACAGTTCCCAGCATGCAAATTTATCATATTAAATGAGAGGACTAGATCAGGCATGCAAATTGCGCATCAAAATCATGAAATGGGTTACAAATGCAGTTAAAACAAATGAAGGCATTCAAAAGCTGAACAAATGGAAAGGATGTTAAAAATGCTCCTTGCCTAGGGTACAAACAAACAAATGTGATTTGATGAAGCGTTTATAATGTTGCTTTTCAGCTGAACAGTTTTCCAGAACAGGTTACATCTGTTAAGTATAAACCAAGCCCCTGACCATGAGATATAACCTAAAGGAGAAAGAGATGGAGAGGAACTCTATGTGTGAATTCCAAAGGAGAACTATGATTTGTATATTGGACTGCACAGGTTTAAGGAGAGGAAGAGCCTTCTGGTCTCTCAAAAGATATTCAAGATTTCTTGAAAGGCCAACGGTCATAATCAGCAGCCTGATTATGCATCATGAGCTGGGCTACAGCTTTCTCTTGTTTCCTCATTGTGGAAGGTTGGGGTGTTTTTAGTCTCAATATGACAAGAGACTAAACCACTAGTTTTGGTTGAAGGGGACTTTAAGACATCAAAAAAGAACTGTGCTATTCCAACAGTCTTCAAGCCACAGTTTACTTATCCTAGCCTTAAATGCAACCTTACCAGGTATAGATCTTTCGTCTAAACCAGCAATTCAAAGGCATCAATTCTTCGATGCTCAGTCCTCCTTATGGTCCAGCTCTCACAACCATACATGACTACTGGGAAAACCATATCCTTGATTATTGTTTATATGTAAATATATATATACACATATACACACACACACACAGTACATATACACACAGTATATATACATACAGTATATATACACAGAGAGAGAGAGAGAGAGAGAGAGTATGTATAATGCCAATAGGTGGGAGAAGTCTTCCATATTTTAATCTGACATTTTGGGTTTTAATAATAACAAAGTCCTCTGTAAAGTAAATTATGTCACCTTGAATTTTGCAACCTTCCAGAGCTGGGGTGTGAAGCCCACAATTTTATGATTTGAAAGGACTTATTTTAGTCATTTACAGAAGTTCTGAGCTTCACATATCTGACAATTGCAGCAACTTATAGCTTTATTTGCAGACCAAAAGAGGGATCAGATTTTTCATACCTGCTGAAATAATTGCTCCAGCTGGAATCAAAGCTGCCTTACTTCTGCTACTAGGATAATTGCATGATTGCATAATTGTATGATCTGTATTGGTGGGGGGGGAGGAGACATTGGGAAATTAAACAAGTGCTTCTTCCTTTACAGTTGAATATTTGGAATTTTGCAGTAGCATTTCTGTTGGAACTGGAGAAAAAGGAATCTGTTGATTTGCCTGAGGGCCTGTGTAGTGACCACTCTTTAATGAAATGACCATGGCCAAAGAAGTCTTCAAACCTGCAAGATTAACAGAAAAAGAAATACTGGGCATTGTGTTTTGGGACCCTCACGTGGACTCTGTGTGCGCACAATTCCTTTCCTTTGCTTCTACCACTATAATTTTTATCAGAACCAGATAAATCTGATATTGACAATGGGAGGAAAGCCAACAATTTACACAAGCTGAACACTTCACTCAGATTTGTTGTGTTCACATAAATTGTTGTATCAAAACTGCCATTTCATATTATGACTTAAAATGATAATGTGGTTCCACACTTTGTTGGAGTACAAATTGCCCCTCTTGCTCTAGCTTATCATTTGTTTGAGATGGGTGGCCACCTAAGATGAATTAAATAAATTAATAAATATTTGTACACCATTCCTAAGATTCTGGGTGTAAGCATATAAAAGAAACAACAATCTTAGATGAGAGTCACAATTAATCAGGCAGAGAAGAAAAAGACTCTTTCCATAGCCTGCCAAAATTTATTTATTTATTAAATTTGTATGCTGCTGAAATCTGAAGACTCTCGGCAGCTAACAATAAAAACAATACAATTAAAAACACTAAAATAAAATAAAACATTAAAACCAACTCATTAAAACAAAATAAAAAACCCTGCAGACTAGCGAGGTGGGCTAAAAGGATTTCATATATATAAAAAAATGCCAATAAGATGGGGCTAAATGCACAAAGCTTGGAGCACAACCAAAAGATTTGCCAGCTAGCTCATACCTTATGGATTTCCCCCTTTTCAAATGTTCAGACCAGATAAGCAGATTATTAACATGTTGAATTGGGCTTGAAAGGTTTATGAGCAATTTCCTGAAATTTCAGTCATGACAGTTGTCTTTGGTCATCTCATTTAACTTTGGAGCATTAATCCAGGAGGTTGTGCAAATCCAATCATAAGAGTGCTTGGTTGGATACATGCAGCATACCAAGACATCGTGAGATTTATTTGGTTTTGCTTTACTGTGGACTTTGATCTTAGTTATTCTTTGTAAACTACGTTCTAAGCCTCAACCTGGTTTTGTTTTACTCCAAAAGATATTACTAAGCATACACCATGGTTCAGAGTGATGTGTGAAGCCAACTTTTGTGTGACACAAATTCTTGCAATTGTTCTTCTTGTTGGAATGCCAAGACTGTTTCTTCAGACCCAACAGCATCCTGTAATTTAAGAATCTTAAATTTAAGAAATGCCTGAAGGGTTACTGTAAGAAAAGAGCCGAGACCTTCACAGAAGGGAGTGCTAACTTTAATTATGTCAGAGGAGCATAGAACTGTTTTGGCCTAGTGGTCAAGGTAACAGACTAGCAACTGGGAGGTCTGATAAATTCTAATCCTGCCTTAGCAAAGCTACTAGGTGACTTGGGCGAGTCACTCTTTTTCAGCCCAACTCACCTCACAGGGTTGCTGTTGTGGGGAAAGTAAGAGAAATGTATGTTAAGTATGTTTGCTGCCTTGAATTGTTTATAAAATAATAAAGGAGGGGTTGTTTTTGTTCAGTTGCATAGTCATGTCCAACTCTTCACAACCTCATGTACCGCAGAACACCAGGTCTCCTTAGTCCACCCAAACTCACAACCATCACACTGACTGTGCTATCTAACCATCTCATCCTCTGCCGTCCCTTTCTCCTTTTGCCTTCAATGACCTTCCAGCTGGCAAGCCGAGCACTTAACCACTTGCGCCATCATGCCCCTTCAATCCTTCCAAGCATCAGTCTTTTCCAATGAGTCCTCTCTTTGCAGTAGGTGGCCAAACTATTGGAGCTTCAGCTTCAGTATCTGTCCCTCCAATGAGTAATCAGGGTTGATTTCCTGTAGGATTGACTGGTTTGATCTCGTTGCAGTCCAAGGGACCCTCAGTAGTCTTCTCCAGCACCACAAGTTGAAGGCGTCAATTCTTTGATGCTCAGCCCTCCTTATGGTCCAGCTCTCACAACCATACATGACTACTGGGAAAACCATAGCCTT
>JANHZU010003514.1:36875-48512 GCA_032468055.1 Acrochordus granulatus
ACTCAAGGTTACAAAGAAATGATGCTTATGGGATTTAGACATTTCTATAAGGGAATAAGGCCTCTTCATGAAAAAGTATGTTTATCAGTGTGTATGGATATTGATAACCAATAAAATCTTCATGTGAAGGGAGGATATAGCTAGAAATTGAAGCTTTTCTAGGTGAAAAGATAGATACCAAAACCCCTTTTACTCCAGTGTCTATCTCAGTTGGTCACTGAGGAACAAAAGGCTGGAAATATGGTGGAACTTACACATTTGGAGAAGTCTAATATCTCATATTCAAGAGTACTGTATGAATTATTTTCCTTTGGGAAGGCAAGACATTATTCTTGGACTTACCAGTATAAGCTGTGCTCATCGAAAATAATGATTCTTTCCATAAAAATAAAGCATCCATCCTGATATAGCTTAAGAAACCTTTGCGGGTTTTTTGTGTCAATGAGAATATAACAATAACAATGAGAAGAAAACCCTGGCAACAGGTATTCCACAAGAAAGAAGTCCTTTGTCAATATTTATTTGACACTGAAATACTCTTAAACTAGAAGAAACATTTTGTGAAGAAATACTGAGTATAAGGAAGCCCTAATAATGAAACAGGGGTAGCTGTCTTTTTGTTTTTAACATGGGGATGCATTCAAAAATGTGATTACTTCCATATGCTCTGAAGTTGCTAAAGTTCAATTCAGAGTGAATGTTAGGAAAACTTTATAGGAGTAAGAGCAGTTGAGGACTAGAAAATCACTTCTCAAGGGAGGTGATGGTTTCTTCTTCACTGGATGCATTCAAGCAGGAATTGGAAAGCCACATTGTTTTAATCTGAGTTCCTCCGCTGTGCTGTTGAATGGACCTAATGTCCTATGAGCCTAATTTCAGATGCCACAACTTGAATTCTTAATCTGAGCTGGAGATTGGTCTAAATGGTTTAAATAATTCCTTTCAATAAAAAAAAAGCAATATTCATACAATACAACTAATCAGATCAAGTAAAAAAGAGCATTCACGTACAATGATTAGAATGATTCACATTAAACCTCTTTTTTTAATCTTTAGTACATTCAGCTAGCTGAAGATCCAGTGTGTTGTGTTTCCCCAGAAAATGGGATAATCATCAAACTGGTTAAATGTGTTGTATGAATCAACACAAGGATCTGATGTCCTTCGACAAGCTAGAAAAGTATATACTGAGGGGCTGAGACAATAACTAAAATAACACGCATGCTTTTGCTATTTCTGTCCTTGTATTGTCCTTCAGCTTGTAGTTGTAGCATGTTGTGACCTGTCCAGATTATTTTGAACTGGGGGGCTCCACAAATTGTAAACTAAGTTAAGAAACAGCTATTTCAAAGGACACTGCACTTCAAGGGGGTAGGAGGAGGGAGAGAGTAATGCAATAATTAGGTTAGGTTTGTTAATCTCTGAAATGAGAGTGAGAATAGAAGTGTAATCTTGTTCTGGATTCTTTTCATCATTCAGTCTCTCCCTCTCTCTCACACACACACACATATCAAGATAACATTTTTCCTACCTCCCTCAAATCTGACAAAGTCATCATTGAGTTGGTTGTAGTTTGCAAACAGCAGACAGAAAAATAAAAGCAATGGAACGCAATGGCTGTGCTGGGAGTCCGTTTGGTGCATTTCCAAATACTTAACTGATGGACTGCAGATCTGGCTTCATGGGTGTTTTTCCCCCCAAAGCTAAAATCCTGAGTTCACTTGTTTACTGAATTATCTCATATTCTGGATTCATATGTTGCAATGAATCATAAACAAACCAAATACCGTATATTTTGAGTTCAACCTAATTGTGGTTTCCCTTGTGCATATGAAGACTTAATTGACCAAGTTAAATTTGTCTGAGTTGACCAAACAGTAAGCCCCCACAAGGGTGGATTGCCATATATTTGAAAGCCACAGTTGATAGGGGAGGCTCTGTTCAAAATGCCCGTTCTTTCAGAGATGGAGACTTCGAACCAGAAAAAAAGTAGAGTAGTTCTAGAGAAATCCCTCTAACTATCTCTTTTCTGATGACATCTGCTATATGAATATGGCAGTAATGCAATAAAGACTCTCCTGTATATGCAGAATTTTTGAATATTTTTTTTCTTGACTGGGGAGAACGTCAGGGAAATAGATAGTTAAGCTTTACATACAGTAGGCTTAAAATTTGCATACCCTATTTCCTTAGAGTGTGCATATATGTCTGTGTTGTTTTTTTTTAAATAATATTGAACAGTTGAATATCAATGCTTTACTCCTGAAACTCAATAAAGTGATTAAGGGTAGGTTGAGGCTGTACAAATATGACTCTTAAGCCATATATGGCCTGGTGGTGGTGATATGACAAGAGGAAGAATGGAATTATTATCCCATAGATCCGCCTGAGGTCTGAATGGAATTCACCATTATGACATTCCAGGAGGCCTTGAAAACTTGGCAATTTACCTTTAAGCCTTGGGATAAGGTGGTTGGGACTCCACTTTGTGAAGTTCTATGTTTTATTTTGTTATTTGGATTGCTATCTTGTTATTATTTTGTAGTTAGTCATTTATTCCAGTTAAGTCTTCTTTTTTTTTTGCTTTTATGTTATTCTTACTGCGGTGAGCCACCCAGAGTTAGAGTTGGGCAGCATCAAAACTGAATGGAAGGTTGGACAGATGGAGGATGGATGGATGAGCAATCCAAAACTCACTCCCACTAGAAAAGCCATTCTGTCTGCTGTAGTCTTGTAGTTTTACTCTTTGTAAGGATTCAAGGACCTGCCTTATAACTCCTGATCTGATAAAACACCTGGGAAATTTTTATGTCGCGTTTTTTGTTCCCAGATCAGTACAATTCAGTCTCTTTGATCATAACTATATTTTATTTTACAGCATGTAAAATTTGACAGACAGAAATGATTGTCTACCAATGAACCTCCCACCAACTATAATCTTTTATCTTGTTTGACTTTATTTTTATTCTTAATGTGTTTCTGTTCATAATTCGGATCAGTGACTGTAATAAACATTATATTCTACTCTTCAGTTTTGGTAGAGGTGAATGAACTCATTCCACTCTCCATCAGAAAATTTTCAGAGCAGAACCTGAGTTTCTAAAGCTCAAATCCTACCCTCATCAACACCTGCAGAGACTTGGAGTTACATTTATCTGAAAAGAATCTTGCAAGGACAGTCAACCAAGGAGAAAATATGGATGACACTTTCCAAAAGTAGGCTGAGACCCTTCAAAGAAGAAGGAAGTAGTAGGGATGGGAGAGCTTTAGTGACTTTCACTTCTTTTGGAAGACCAGTTGTGTTCATTGTGATCTCTTCAGAACATTCCTGACCTCCCTTGCTAGTGATTTTCTCCTTCAAAGGTGGAAGGAGCTTCTTGGCATAATCCCAACATAAACTGACTTGATTGTTTACATGAACAGAAAAGCAAGGTATCAATTTAATAACAACAAAAAACCCTGAATGCTCTATATACTGCTTTTTTTCCTCTGGAGGAAATGCAAAGTATAAATCTTTGTAATTAAAAACTGTTCTGGCTTCCCCAGGAGGCACAACAATATTAAAATAAAATTAATGATGATGCCAGTGATAACAGTATTATCTTCAAAAGGTATCTTGAAGAACTTTAGACAAGTATGCCTTTTGAAAACATGCACAAACATTTGAAAATGTGTAGCTTGCTGTCATCATAAGCATACACACAGGCAATCCTGTGCATGTTTTCTTCATGATGACATCTCTTAAATTCAATGGGAATGACTCCAGATTGGGACAATATTTTAGACTATACAGTACGTTTCATTTTTATCCAGAATGCCCATTAGCGATTTTGTGAAATGTTTAAATATAATAAGATGATTAATCCTTTTCAGTGCCAGATCAAGCAGAATGGAATTATTGTGTTGGCCACATTGCATTGCAGATTTTTGCAGTCCATCTAAGGGTAATAACTCCCAGTTTGCACTCATTTGACATTTCCTGCATAGGGCTATTTGCTATCTTTAATAGAAAAGAAAGGAAGACAATTCCAGTATCATAGCAACTGGAAATGCTGGTCATGAATTATTCCATTATGTTGAACAAAAAGATCACTGAGATAATTTCCAAAGCCACCTATCTCCTATTTTTTAATTACACACAGACACGCAAAGATGCTGCTTGTCATTTTGCGATGGACTTGGCAGGCTCTATAAAAGAGCCAGGATATAATAGCTGATTTGTTAATTGGTAGGGCTGTGTTAGTGTATGGGTGTGTTAGTGGCTTTGGTCTAAGGCCAAACCCAGTAAAAAGATACTCCTTGGCAAAGGATGTCAGCATATTTCTTCTGGAAGGGCAAGGTCAATGCACTGATGATGTAATCTAGTCTGGTAGTGAAACATCTGCAGGAAAACAACCAAGGTCAGAGAACATCAAGAACCCAACAATTCTGAATACTGGGCTACCTAATTTTTTTCCTGTATAAATGTAAACTTGCACTACTTTTGCTAGTGTTCATTTTAACTCAGAATACTTTTGGAGGAAATTCTAAGACTAGGTAAAACTAAGTAAATCCAGATAAAGTTTTGGGTATGGAGAACTTACCTCTCTCTCTCATTCTTCTGACATGATGCTGCTAAATCATTCTGGAAATCAGAGCTTGTGAGGGAGAGAATCCTTATTCTGTCCTTACCTCTTGTATGTTGCATTTTCCATTCTTTAGAAAGAAGGAATAAGTATTTAACCACTTCTCAGAAATAAGGAGAATTCCATGGTCACATAATCTATTGAGACTTTTTTTTTGAGAGAAAGATAAACCATCCAAAATTTTGCCTCCATGCAATAAACAGATGAGCCAAGCAAAAGAAAAAGTAGTTTCTATAATGTCAAGAACCTGGCTATCAGTTGGGAATACCTGCCTACAGGTGTAAGACCTGGCTCATCTCATTCCATCAGAACTAACTGTGAACCCAAAAGTCAATAGCTGAGCTGTGGTTAGTATCCAGGAAAGAATTCCAGTGGTGGGAGCTGGGTTGAGAAGGGTGTTTTTGAGCATTTTTACTGATGTAAGATCAAGCCACATTCTACATCCTACATCCGATTCTTTTGCAATAATGAGCATGAATCGTTGCTGAAGTTCATTGAAATCATTCCAAATGCCTTTGTGTTTCCCAAAATTTGATCAGTAAATAACATTCCCCATACGCAGAACTGAAGACAGGAGCAGCTATCTAGGACTGTGCTTAGTCAGACAAGTGGATGATTATATACAGCTGAGCTGATTTTATCTATTTAGAAGTAATGACTGAAGACCAGTAATTATCTAAGGTGAATGGAATCCCCGTAAGATTCTTTAGATGGAGAAGGACAGCACCGTGGAGAGTATAAATATTGTGAGACTCCTCAACAGCTAGTGTGGACAATCCTTTTGGCTAATCCATGAAGCATTATTATAACTAATCACACAGGCAAATCTCATCCTTCAAGTCACACACCATCTTCGATGACCCTGTAGACCAGCTTTTTATAACCTGGCGGCCTCTAATTGGAGCTCAGCTCCAGTAATCCCCAGCTGAGGAACTGAGAAGATGAAGTCTAAAACATCTGAAGGAAACCTAATTCAAAAGCCTACTGAAAGAACTGCTGATTCTGGATCCAATCAACTGATTTACAGTACTGCTCAAATGCAGAGTTATAACTGGAGTAGATTGAATTGTTAAAAAAAAAGGATGCTGGGTTGGTTTTTAATGTTATGCATTTGAGGAAATAGGAAAGATTTATTTTTCCTTTGGCCTATCCATTTATATTTCAAGCAATATATTCCTGGATAACTCTTGTAACCAACAGTCTTAAAATAATCACGTCTACTGAAATATTTGATGCTGACCAGCAGCCTCTCCATGAGCTCCAAATCCTTTACAAGCACCTATTATTATAAATTCATCTTTCATCAGCTTCAGCTTTCTTATTATCTCCGTGACACAAGTCCCATTAAAAATCCTGCCAAGCCAAGATAGAGTGTTCCTTTATCCAACCTCCCCACCATTCACACTGGGGCTTTGTGTTTTGATGCCCCTGGAAGCGTTATCAGGTGACAGGATGATAAATGAATTTTTCTGTTTCATTAGGTGGACTTCAAAGGACGCATACAATTCTTCAAGTTTATTTGATATTGTATTTTCATGAACTGAAAGGCCACGTTGTACAGTAGCTTTATAAAACAAAGGCATCATTGCATCTGACAAGTAACCAAATGCCCCGGTCAAATAAATGAACAAATAAATAAACTCAAGAAAAAAAATCAACATATTCCTATTTCCTGGGTCTCACAAGTTAATTGAACAAATTAACCCAGCAAAACTTTGGTGCATTTTTTCTCCCAATGGACAGAGGTGATTGTGACATGGTTTTTCATCAATTCCCTATTGAAATCAATGAACAGAAATTATTATGACATGGTTTTTCCATTATTTTCCATTGAACTTCACTGTGATTATATGGATCAAATGCAGCTCTACTCTGGACCAAAAGAACAAACTTATATGTCAGTTTTTCAGAGCTTGGACTTCAAATTCCATAATGTTCAGCAATAAAAGTTATGCCAACTGGAATACTGGGTATCCACCATATTTGACGGTCTTCAGGTTAAAAGGCTGCTCTTTAGATTTACTCAGAAGTAGGTCTTCATATCAATGCAACATATTTCTAGGCATGGAAATGATTCCAATTTCTTTATCTGACTTGATTAACTTTTCATGTTACCTTTCATTCTGTGTTTATATAGCCATTTTATTTATAAGGCATACATACAAAAAAGAAAAATATCAATATGCCTGGCATTGTCTTGAATAATATTGTCTAGTACATTTTTTCTCAATTACACTATGGATTATAAAGTATCTATAGCTGTATTATTACTGTTGTTGCTGATATTATTATTAACTCCATACAAAAGTCTATCTATAGCACATATATATATATATATGTGCATATATATATATATATTGCACAAATGGTACACAATACTAAACACAGTGTATGAATGGCAAGCTATTGTTGCCAGATACTTTTACTATGCAAAAATCAAAATTAAAAAAACAATTTCAAAATCCATCTTCCCTGAATTTCTGCTCTCAGGGCAAAGGTAAATGTATACATCCCACTTTGTACATCCCACTACATTGCCACCTTGATCTAGTAAGGGAGATCAGCCTTGTACATGACATTCAAACCTTTATTAAGTTGGAAGTAGGCATTCTGGATTAAATGTTTTGTGTTTGGATGTGGCCCAACCCAAGATCACCATTTTTATCAGTTGTCCACCTGACTGAGCAGCAGTAAGTAGAGCACCTTCCCCAAACTAAGAACATTTCCAAAGTTGTTGGAATTACAACATTACATTTTGCTAGGAATTGTGGAAAACTTGCCCTACAGACATCTGGAGGGCCCCAGAATGTGGAACAATACTTTAGGGAAATGCTGGCAAGTTGGCAATTGATAGATCATGAAGTAGGTTAATAAATCTGATGATTTGATTACAAAGTCTTGGAATTCCAAATACAAACATCCTTTCCCCTTCTTCATAATTCTGTCAAGGCATCTAGCTTACAGTAGAAACTTGCAAGTTACTGGCCTCAAGAGCTTTGGATAATTTATAATAGGGGGAGACCCTTGAGGAAAATGAAGTAGAAAAGGAGATTCAAACTGAATCAAACATGTCCATCTTATTCCATGAAACCTCTAAGGAACTATCAAATTCCTTACTCAATAGTAAGATTTACCAAGCTCAATGGGACCTCCTCCTGAGATAGGACTGAGATAGTCATGTCATTGTCTCTTATTCCAGTTGAAAATAGCATATTCTGCCTCAGATTTGGCCAGATGACCCAAACAATCTGAGGCTTTTCAACAATCCGGTCTAGTCAACATTGAATGTCAAGCTTATGGTAGTTACCACTATTACCACCTTCACCCCAACTTAACCAAGCAGAAATATGTCAAGGCTAAGAAAGAGTTAAACTAGTATTCCTGAGTATTTCTTTCTCTCAACTGAACTGTCATCTTCAGCACTTCAATTTGAATTCATTTTAGAAATATCAAAACTGGGTGTAGAGTGTGAAATCCAGCCCCAAAGCACTTTTCTCTCTCCTTTCTTTGCCACATACATAGCTGCTTTGGGCATCGGTCCTAAAATGCATTATGCCAGCAGTTATAGGTAGTCCTTGGCTTATAACCATTTGTTTAGCAACTATTCGAAGTTACAATGGCACTGAAAAAAGTGACTTATGACCGGTCTTCATACTTACATCTGTTCCAGCTTCCCTGTGGTCATGTGATCAAAATTCAGGCACTTGACAACTGGCATGTATTTATGACAGTTGTAGCATCCTGAGGTCACATAATCTCCATTTGTGACCTTCCCAACTGATTTTCACAAAGCAAAGTCAATGATGGAAATCAGATTTGCTTAAAGACTGTGTGATTCCCTTAACTGGGTAATTTAGTTAACAACCATGGCAAAAAAAAGTCATAAAATCAGGTGCATCTCACTTAACATCCCTTGTTTAGCAACAGAGGTTCTGGTTCCAACTGTGATTGTAAATCAAGGACTATCTGTAGAAAGGAGGCATGGCTGCTGCATTGAAGAAACATCACATCTGCAGGGTCTATCTGAAAGCAGCCTCATAGAATTGTGCCATCCCATTTGTCCATGTCATGACACCATATACATGACAGTGCTATGCTGCTTTGGTCATTTTGATAAAAGCATGAGGAGTCTACAGATGTCAATGTTTTCTTCTCCTTAGAAGAGGCAAACAAAAATAAACCTTGAAAAAATAACATTCAGCGAGGACTCATAATATGCAGATCTGTTCTGCACAGCATTAATTCCTAATGAAGTGTGTACTTCATGAATATCAATATTTCCCATTTGTGCTTGAAACCTGGGTCATTAATATAAGCACCCAGTAACATGCATTTCTGTTGGAACACACAGCAGAAATAAAAACACTTATCAGAATGAACAGGTAGTACAACTGGAATATTGCGAGGCTTCCTTGAAAGTGAAGCTCTTGTTCCTTGTTAGCCTCTTCAGCTTTTTAGAGTCTTGAAACTCTCTGCTGTGCATAGTTACGGCCCTAAGATGGCCCGATCCATGCACCAAATCAATAGGAAAGATGCAAGCTACAGCTGGAATGGAACCATAAAATGGTGTCCAGACCGCAGGCTAAGTTCAACTTATATTGGAGTTGTTTTCTGATACAGCACTACACAGGAAATGCAACATGTTGAATCCACATGCACAACTTTTCCATACCATCATTGGCCATAGTGAAATGAATGAAAACTTGTTGGATTGTTGGCTGCATTCCCACAACTTAAACCCAGTTTGCTAACAATGTCTTATTGAATACATTACAGCTGGTTGGATTCACACAAAACATGAACCATGGTTTTTGAGCCACATCTAGTCTGCCTAATTGAAACAATAGAACTTGTCATTTAAGTTGGAATAGGGCAATATGTCAATGAAGATCCTCAGTCATTCAGGTGGAATTGTCTACAGGTTGAGTCATGGCAATTGGACTTCTTGCTTATCCAAATAGCTTCTTCAGTCTGAGAAAAAGTTGGTTGGGGGACCCCATATATGTCTTCCAGGGTGGCCGCATTTCTTACTTAACCTGATTAAGCTCATTAGATGGACAATAGGAGATGTCAATAGATAGAGAATCTTTGGGATGTAGATGTTCAACTCCTAAATCCCTTACTCATCCCCAAGTGGGTCATAAGTGTGATTTCCCTGGTGAGCCTGTGGTCTTAATCTTCCTGGGGACTAATAAAAGAACAGCATGAAAAATGGGGGACAAGTTGTGTCTGAGGCCTCCACCTCTATTGAGGGAAGGATTTTCCACTTCGGCAGAGATGAATTCCTTCACTCCTCTCTCAAACCACCTATCTTCTCTGTCCAAAATGTGAACAGGGAGAAACCAGGATGAACACCATCTGTGATCAAACTGGAGACCGCATGATTGTATTGGCCAGACCCCAATTGTAAGTAGGCTGAACTGGCAGCCACTGAATTCCACGACTTGTTTGGAATTAATCCTGGTTGGCCATCAAGTTTACAATCAACAGAAAATTGCAAAGAATCTAACAGGCATCTCTTTCCAGATTCATCTTTCGAAATTGCCTGCTTCGGTGCAGATTTATAAAAAATCAGAATCATCTTAAGTGATATGTACACAAAACATGCTAGTTGGCTCTCAAGTATGTTATATTGCTGATGTGATCCTGGCTGCATTTGTCGAACGTGCTTAACTAGTGACTAGTTTAACCCATTTTCAGAACTTACACAAAATCTTAACCAGTTTGGTTAAGGCTGACTTGGTTAGCTGTGCTGTGCCTTGTACAACCCAAGTTTTGTTATAAAAAATGAAAATCTGGTGGCCGAATTCACACAGACACCACAACAATCCTATCAGTTCACTTTTTAAAAGGCACAAGATGCTTCTTACAGAAGAGAAATTCAGATGAACATGTTCAAAGAATGCACTGGGGGAAGCACCATGTTATGCCCAGTTACAGAATACCTTGCCAACCCATGCACAGCTAGGTGTTCTACACATCTGAGTCAGGGCTCAATGTACTATACATATTGCCAAAAATGGTCCAAAATGAGCTTCATAAGTAGGGGACTCTATGACCAGATGTCTATAGACACCCCTGTAACAATGTGTGAGTGATGACTGCTTGTTCCCATTGTGTGCATCCAAGATGGTGGTGGTTTAAATGACCTCCCTCAACTGTGAAAGGAGCCAGGGTGGATTTCTGTAACATTTTCACTTTTTTGCTTATAGTTCCAAGAATGTATCAAACACAAGAAGCAATTCTTGAAATCCATTTGATTTCAAATGGCCAAAGCAGGATGAAAGGAAGACATCTGGGTACCATTAGTGGAGGTGAAAAAAGTCAAAAGGGCTGAGGGACACATGCCATGTTCTTTTGGAAATGTGACATTTATGCACACAGTCCGTTTCAGAGAGGGCTTGTTCAACAGAACCTTTTTTGGTCTACAGCAGATGGCACCTTCAAAAGAAGTTGTAGGGCAAGACCAGATTACAAACAGCCCTTATTAATTCCAAATGTAGGAACATATAGTCTCCCCGTGGTCACACAATCTGTTTTTGAAACCTAACCTATAAGGAACATGTAACAAAACATAATACATTCAGATAGTTCACATTTCAAGGAATGATAAGTGGTGCTCTCTGCCTGAATTAATAATCATCTATATAATTCAGTATAAAAGTACAGGAAGGGGAAAAAAACGTTTTGCTCTTCATCCATTCCAGATGCAGGAAATATTTTCTCTTCTCTTCAGTGGTTGGGGGGAAAAGCCACTTGTAAAAATTTAAACTGAGGTGCCATTAAGTCTGCTAGGCAAGTTGTTGGACTGAAAGGATGTTACACTTTTTTTCTTTAAAATTAATACATTTAAAAAACACCTAAAATTCTTTGCATGCTTGTTTGTTGGGATATTCTGATATATCTTTCCAGCTCGTGGGAAGTTGTTGTTTTTCCTATAAAAAAAAAGGTAAAGGTTTCCCCTTTCAGTTGAGTCCGACTGGGGGTGATGCTCATCTCTGATTTACAGCCG
>JANHZU010003514.1:48612-67971 GCA_032468055.1 Acrochordus granulatus
TCTACTAGCATTTTACATGTTTTCAAACTGCTAGGTTGGCAGGAGCTGGGGCAAGTAACGGGAGCTCATTCTGTTATGTGGCAGTACCTGGGACTTGAACTTGGGCTGCCGACCTTCTGGCCGACAAGCCCTGCATCTTGACCACTCATGCCACCATGCCCCCTTTTTTTCCATAGAGTGGTATGTTAAATATCGATGGGATATCCAAAGCAATGTTCTGTATAAAGCAGGTGTCAATTTGACCATCATGGGATTCACGACTTCATAGTACATATCGGAACCACAATGACCAAAATAACTGTACAGGCAGCTGCTGCAATCAAAGCAGATATTTTACAGACTTTTGCTCTTCGGAATTCTGCCTCCTTGCGCTTTATTAATGAGTCGTACCCTGGTGTGTATATGTCCTCCATCCAGTATTCTAAATTGTTGGGATTCAAAGATTCTTGAGTCTGGAAATTTAAAAAAAGAAAGAAACAAGGGGGCCAATGAAACATAGTTTCTCGTTCTGTTAAATTTTCTCCTGCCTCTCTATGCATCATTAACTGGTTGCATACATCTTTAGCTAGTTGAGCAAAATATGTTAAATTCACAATCTGGGTAGATTGACCCAGCATGTTAAGCTAAAATATAGTTTGTTTATTCTGCTAGCCTTTGCAGATCCAGCCAGTGTAAGGGCAGAAGCTGCCAAGAACTGAAGCAAAGAATTCAGGACCAGACAAGACAGGACACATTCAAGACTAGAAAATGAGCCCAATGTCCTTGTCAAGGCACAGGAAAGATATGCAAAAGATTTGGAGCCTGGGGCTGTGATAAATACCTCACTCCATTCTACATTAGGGCAGATCTTCATCATTAGGGCTTTTTGGGTTTATAATAAAGATGCGAGAGCTGGGGCTGTGCTGTGCTGGACGGCACAGTATTGTGCTCGTTCGGCTTCTTCCTTCAAGGCTCGTCCCAATCGGTGTTGATTGGGAGTGACAGGTCCAGCCCTCAGCCACTCCTTTGTAGTGTGCCGCTCTGCTCCTATTTAACATCTACATGAAGCTTCTGGGTGAGATAATCTGTCACCATGGGATGAGGTATCGTCAATATGCTGATGATACACAGCTTTACATCTCCATCCCGAGCAACTTGAGTGTTGCTGTGGCTTCCCTCTCGTGATGCCGGGAGGTGTGAGGATCTGGATGGGGAACAACAGGCTGCAACTGAACCATGCCAAGACCAAGTGGATATGGATATGTGGGGCTTCTGGATTGGGGTTTTGGTTCTGGATGGGGTGGCACTGCCCTGTTCAAATGTGATGTGCAATCTGGGGGTTCTCCCTCGACTCACAGCTCCTGCTTGAGAAGCAGATGGCAGCTGTGGTTAGGGGGGCCTTTGCACAGCTGTGGTTTGTGCACCAGTTGCATCCTTACCTAGATTGGGAGTCCCTGTGCTCAGTAACCTAGGCCCAGACATTTCCCATTTGGATTACTGCAATGCACTCTACATGGAGCTACTCCTGAAGAGTATCCAGAAGTTATAGCTGGTACAAAATGAGGCAGCACAGGAAGTTTTTGGAGCCCATAGGGTGGCCCACGCGACATCATGACTGCAAGAGCTGCATTGGCTGCCGATCTGTTTCCTGCTGCAATTTGAGGTGTTGGTTATAACCTTTAAAGCCCAAATGGCTTGGGTCCTGGCTACCTGCACAACAGTCTGACCCTACTGGGATGAGCCCGCAACACCCATGCTGGTAATAAGGGTCTTCTCTGGATCCCATCAGCCAGAAAATTCTGGCTGGCAGCATCCAAGAGGAGGGCCTTCTCTGCTGTGGTTCCTGCCCGTTGAACATCTTGTCCCCCAAGGTGAGGTTGGCCACCTTCCGTCTGGCCTTCCGTAAGGCTCTGAAGATCTGGCTGTGTGGGCATCTGTTTGGTGGTGGTTGGTGGATTAACTTTCTTCACCACCACAGTAGTTTCCCTTTCCCCCATCATCTCACCATTGAATGCCCCTGTCATCTACTTTGATTCAAGTTGGGGATCTAATTGTTTTCATGAGGTCTGTTTCTACAGTTTTTATCTGTGAGTCACCCTGAGTCACTTGTGGCGAGTGGGTGGCATATAAATTGAATAAATAAATAAAATAAATAAAAGCCACTGCTCTCAGCCTTGTCTTTGGATCTGTGCTGTTAATTTCTGATTGTGGTTTTGAGTTTCTAAGGACCCAGCTCTGTTGTTGGTGATGTTTTCAATTATATTTTTCCATCTGAAACTTCCTTGACTTTTCCTACTCTGAAAAAGGCCCAAAGGAAGGAAATCCCTTCTACTTTCTTAGAGTTGAACAGAAGTGGTAGCCAGGGAGGCTGTAAGATGCTAGAGATATTTAAAATAATAAGTAACCCTACATCTGATATCAGAAAATGATTTCTTTTGGCATTTATGTTGTTTATCCAATGTGAATTTTTGTATTTGTTTATTGGTTTTCTTTTGCTTTTAAAATATATTAATTTTTTGCATGTCATCTAGGAGTTGCTTTGGCACTTGAGGTTGTTTATACATGTATTAAATCAACAACATTTATAAAAGACCAGATTTCCTTGCCACTAAATAAATGGAAGGATATCACATATTATCCAAAATTTAGGATATTTTCCTCTTTACTGAAAGACATATGAAAACATATTCATTTTCACTAAATGGGATGAGAAGAGGTACGATGGAAAAAAGGACTATTATTTATTCAATTTTTAAAGCCACCCATTTGCCAAGCAACTCTGGGCAACTCACCTAGGGTTAAAAGTATCAACATGCAAATTAAGATATGAATAAAAACACACAGCACCAGGGACAATTAACTCCGAAGCACACATGTAGTCAAGCAGTTTGCTGGCTGAGTGCCTAGGGGAAAAATAGGTCTTCAAAGCCCTACAAAAGTGGAAATAGTTATTCTGCATGATCTTTTTGTGTTTCAGTAATTAAAGGATTGTGATTTAAAAAAAACACGAGGGAATGAAGGTTTGTCTATCTATCTTATTACAACTAATCTGCTCTTCTGTTTCCGGAGACTCCCAGTATATAATTCCAATAAAACAAAAAATCAATTAATTTCATTATAAGTAATCTGATCTGCATTTGGAGGCAGCATGATCTTATTCATCTCCAATTTTTAAAATTCAGTTTCATTTTAAATTAAATGTTAGGGTTGGGTTTTCCTTTAAGGATGCATCTATTAATGGCACGCATGCCGATATTGTTTAACTGTCAACCCCAAATGGGCAGGACTCTGAGAAAGTCAATGCTTCAAAAATGGGGTTCTGAAGGCGATACTATTATGATTCCGATAGCAACATCTGGAGCCAGTCCCAAGGGAAGGGTGACAGTTAACAGGACGGAAGGAAAAACTATTATATTTGAAAGCTTTCTGATTTATTCAAAATAATAAAAAAAAGTTCAGACTGGGTCTGTAGACGCAGAGGTAAGTAGCTTTACCATGACAGTTTCCGTGACTCCCCTGCTCCCAAATTTATCAAAGCAGGCAGGCAGGCTCACTCTAAAGCTACAATCTCACATTCCCTTGTTGCAATGCTTCTTGCTTTTAATTTGGCAGCCTTACTAAAAACAGCTGACAAGATGCCCTCGAGTCAAATCATAGCAGCACCTTGTGACTGAACCTTTCCACCACTCAAGTCTGTTGGGGCTCCAAATGGTTGATTAATTCTGAATCTTGACACCTGAGCTACTGAAGCTGCAAGAAGTATCTTGTCTGGAGGGGGATCAGAAGGAAGATAACTGCAGTTTCAAAGAAAATCCCTATGGAATTTGGGTAACTGCAAAACTGTACAACTGGAGAAACATCAAATTCAATCCAGTTCATCGGCTGTAGATAGTAGCAAGGACGAGCAACAGGTTGGATTGCTTAGATAGCCTTCAGAAGCCAAGTGGTTAGGAGTAGCCATTTTAAATCTCTACAATGCCCAAGAGAACAGCTGCATGTAAGCTAAGCATTGTAGGAAAGGTATACTAGGACCAATACTGATTCTACCACCACCAGGGTCCATCACGGCTCTCCATCCTGAAATCTGGGGCTGGTTTTCAGTGTTATTCATCAAGTGAGTAGAGCCAAGACCAAAAGTGGGACAAATTTAGGTTTAAAAAATGAGTGGGGTAGGCAAAATTGTAAAAAAGCCAAGAAATAAATATCTGTCATTTCATAAGCAATGTGGAATTCTTCCATAAGATCAGAGTTGGAAGAGGCCATCAAGGCTGTGCAGCTCAATTTCATGCTCAATGAAGAAGTCCAAATCGAAGCATACACCCCCATTAAAAAAGATGTCTCTCTCACTTCTGTTGAATGCATCCAAAAAAAGGGAGTTTGTTGGATATTGATTCTGTGGTCTTATCTGCTCTTATTTTTTCTGGGTGGAAATTGCCTTTTTATAACAACCATAACAAGACCATTCTTCTAGGATGATAGAAGAGACTGTAGCCTTCTTCTATGTGACATCCCTTTGATATTTGAAGAGCACCATTGTACCATCTTTTCTGAAGGCTTAACAGTTCATTTCTTTCTAACTCTCTTCATCAGGCTTAGCTTCCACTCCAGCAATCATCCACATTGCCCTCCCTTGAACTTACTTGTGTTTGTGTGAATCCTTCTTAAAGTGGGTGGCTCTGAAGTGGGTCCTGGCTGATCTAGCATAGAATAGGATTATTGCTTAATTGGATCAGCCCTATTGCACTGGGTGACATCTGTTAGTGCCGTAGCAATGGATGATATTGTTCAAAACAATTAGAAAAATTTAATACCTAGCCTTCAATTGTTCACCTCTCAGTTTTAGTACTCGGGTACCCCTCCTTTTCAGTAGGATCTGCCTAGACAGAAGTGGATCCCCAATAAGAGATAAGAAATGTCTCACCTGTAGATCCAAAGAAACTAGCTTCCCTTTCTCTCCTGAATTCCTTGTGTATTCCTCAACGGTCCATGAAGGTTGGACTCGTTTCACTTCAGCAAGCTCTGTCAGGCGCATGTCTGTGTAAAGAGGGTTGGTCTTCATATGTGATTTGAGTGATGCTGGATAAGGGTGAGGACTAAAGACTTGTTCTATCAGGAAACCATCTTTAGGTGATTTGGAATGGCGATGTGGCTGAGGGATTTCATACTGACGATCAGCCTGCAAGAAGGTTTGAAAGTTTGGTGGGCATCCTTAAAGGATCAAAAGTGTATTCTGATCAGACAACAATGCAAACATGTGAGTATCTTGCTCTGAAGGGTTTAGCATTAAGAGGAACCCTTGCCATTGCAAAGGAGATCTCACACTTTCACACTTTTTCATATTTTTAACATTGACATTTATACCCAGAAAGAAACAGTTTGGTGTAGTGGTTAAGGCATCAGATTAAAAACTAGGAAACTGTGAATTCTAGTCCCACCTTAGGTACAAAGCCAGCTGGGTAATCTTGGTCCAGTCACTCACTCTCAGCTCTTGGAAGGAGGCAATGGCAAGCACCAAAAATTTTGCAATCAAGAAAATTACAGGGATAATCCAGGCAGCTCGAGGAATCAAGACTGACTCTGAGACACACACACACAAATTATACCCAAGCATTCATTCTTATGACCGTATCAAAGAAAATAAAATAAAACAAGTATCTAATTCCAGGGTAAAAAGCACAATATAATAAGCATATAACATCTGGTGGGAAATAATGTATTTTTTTAAAAAAATAACATGATGATACTGACCAGAGTTCAAAACAACAAAAAAGGGAGATTTAGTGAATTCCATGTAAGACTTTGAGTGCCTTTAGAAATCTTAATCTAGTCAGTCATGACACCTATCATTGTTGCTTCTTCTGATGGGCATTTCTCATGCGTCTCAAAACATATGTTAACTATAACCAGTGCTATCTCTTTTACCTCATTCCAGTCAGGAAGGAAATACTTTCCAATAATAAATTTCTAGAGAGGCATGTTGGGGATGACCAATAATATCTTAATTAACATGCATTACTCTCTGCACTATGGATAAGACCCTCTGGACCATGGAATAAATACGAATCCTCCAACTCAACATCCTCACTTTCAGTCCAAATCCTGGCAGCAAAACAATTGCTTCTGGCCCATAGTTTGAAAAATAATAATGAAAATAGAATAAGCTTCTGTTAGCCTTAGCTCACTTATTTTATTCAATTCTCTCCCACCAAGAAATAGTTGATCCTACCCTGTTAGTATCTTCTCACACTTGGCCAAATCCCCGAAGTCTTTTGGAAACTGAAATTGTATACGCAAAGTGTAGTCTGTAACCACAAAAAAGTTGCCTATCTTTAGATATTGCTATAGGGCTGGATGAGGAAGATCTTAAGTATTTTATCACAATAATCATGTTTACAGGATCACTATTGTGAACAGGTGAGTTTCTAAGAACATCGCAACTGCACATCTATGCAAAAAAAAAAACCCCACAAAAATATTACTGACTGAATTGAAACTGGAAAAAAACAGAATTACCTCTTTGGATTTCCTGTGCCAATCTTTGTTTTCATTCCCACCTTGCTCTTTCATCTCCTCTTCTGTGATGCCAGTTTGGTTGGTATAGGTGATTGCACGCCAGTCTCTAGGGGAGTTGGAAATACTTGCAATCTTAGATTCAGTGGCACTATTTTCCTCCGTTAAAGATCTCGAGGATCTCCTGGTGAACAAGCTCTTTTTCAAGGCCTTGACACGAAGACTTTCACTGTTACTGCCACTGGCATCAGAGCAGCACCAGTCTGGATTATTCTCCAGTTTGCCCCCATGTGAGGAATTGTGACATGAAAAAATCCTGGGCGAAGTGGTGTCTTCTGATGGAATCTCGCTTGTCAAGGAATTAAGATCAAGCTGGACACTCACATTCTCAGGCTGCTGGAACTTTTGATCCAGTTTGTTTAGCTTCCCCAGGACCTGAGAAATTTCATCCCTGACACTCGAGAGGGATTCCAGTTTCTTCTCAATTTCCCCTATCCTTAGCACTAGCTTGCAGACGCTGGTTTTCAGCTCATCATCTGTGCTGCTGATCTCCAATCGAGAGGCTTTGTCTAGGTGGTTGCCAGCATTTCCACTGGAAATTTTAGCTATATGGTGTTCAGGGGAGCTTTCACAATCAGATTTCTGGATCTGAGAAAGTGAGCCAGTGCTGTTATAGCAAGAAGAATGTATTACTCCTGTAGACCCAGAGATGCTCATGTCATCCAGAAACCTGAAAATATCACTAATGTCATCACTGACAATTTCAGAGTCATCATCTGATTGCTTCAAAGAATGTCGCTCACCATATTTACTTTGGATTGGGTGGGTCATCTCCTTGAATTTTTTGTGTTCCAGCCCTTGCCGATCTGTTTGTGTTCCAACGCTACTGGTTTTATCAATGCTTTGAAGTTGAACAGCAGTACAATTAATACTTTTGTCTTTAAATTTTTTGAGGGGCTCATGTTTGTCCATTTCTAAGATGGAGGGGATATCGTTGCATTTGTGCCCATTTTGTTTGACTCCATAGTTGGGTTGCATCATGGATTGCTGTTCTTTAGAGCTGAGATACTTCTGATGTCTCTCAGAAGCCGGAAAATTGGCTGGCTGGCTGTTTGAAGTCTGGTATTGCATCTTCTCTCCTGGCTGTTCCCTGTTAAAAAAGGACCTTTCAAAATCGGGTACTTCTTCTGTGTTCAAACTCCAACTCTTGACTGGCCATGGAGTTGGTTTGCTTGGCTTTCCCAGCCACCGTTTTGTCTCTTGAGGTCCAAGAATAGTTGTTGGACCAAAATATGTAGAAGTTTGGAGATCATCTAAACTTTCATGCTTGGCTCGTCTCTTATCCGGAACAGGAGAATAAATCGGGTTCAAATATTGAGTACTGTAGGGTATTTCAAAACTGTGGTTGAAGAATGTCTGCTTGGGGGTCTCTTTTTGGCTTGGGGGCTCCCCAAGCTCATCATCCGCTTTGCCTGGGGGTGACATCAAGCTGGGTGAAATGGTGATGAGGTTATGGAAATCTTCCTTGAAGATATTGCGCTTCTGCATACATGACTGCATCAAAAAGGGCTCATCACCTGAAATAAACGATTCCTTCATGTTTGTGCTAGGAGGCAATGAATCCTGGTCAGAGATGGACTCAGTTTCAATGTTCATGGGAAAGTAAGTACTCTGCATTTCACAGGGGGGAGAACTGGCAATGCTATAGGTTGCCAAAGCTTGCAAACGATCAAGAGAAGCTGTTCGGCCTTTCACATCTTTATTGACCCCAAGCAAAATGTTCATCTCTGAAGTGGGTCCAAATGGAGAACAGTCTTTGCAATCCCCCTTTCTACATTTGGAAGCCCTGTTGCTGGAGTAGCCCCTGCAAAATTCTCCATCTTGCAATTCACAGTTACCCATACAGTCCACCATACTGCACACCTCAGTGTCAGATTGGCAGGAGTCCAGCGACTCTTTTTTTCTTACTTTCTCTCGGGTGTTAGGAAGCTTTTCCTTGGCCATGCCCCCATTCATCTGTATGAGGTTGAAGATGGTCACAATATCAGCTGCTATCATGATCTTCTTGGACTGCTGATTGTTGACGTTGCATCTCATTTTGTCCTTGAACAAAGTAGCTGGAAAATTGGGATCCAGGCAGGCAGTGTAGAAAAGCACACTCCTTAGCTTGGCCAGCTGGGACAAGTCAAACCGAGCACATAATGATTTGCAAAGGTCCTGATAAGAAACTGAATTCTGCTTCGTATCCAGTTCTTCCAAGATGTTCACCAGGAACACAGAAGAATCCTGATGGGCCTCCATGGTAGATAGGAAGTGTTGCAGTTTGCCCTGAAGGTTCTGCTGCAGTTCTATATCAATTCATAACAGAAAACAAAACAAAAACGTATTTATCATCAACTATATGTTTATATGGAAAGCAGATCATTTTAAAATAAATAATTACACACTAAATTTCATTCATCTGGTTTATGGTTTATTACGGATTTGATCTATGGCCATGGGTATCAGTGGAGAGGGGAAGGAATATCATGTTTCTTATGATATCATCACACAACTGAAATGAATTGCATCATTCCCATGATGACTTTGTGCATGTGATATTATCGTGGCTTGTTCAAGATGCCTCTGTTTACTGCAAACGCGTAAGCTCCTCTTCCATACTGCCAGTCTTTCTGTGACTTAGTCCTGCATGCCACTGATTTAGTTTAGAGGTTTTTTTGTTTGCTAGTGATTTTTGCTTGGTTTTGGTTTCTTTGTCTGATTATCATTTGTGGAAGTCAGTGGCAGATGGCATTTGAACTCTGATACAAATTTTAAATAAAAACCTGGTGACTTTTGGCAAACTACATAAATTACGATATATCCAAAGGGGAGCAATGAAACCATAGAAAGCTCTTCATCAGAATAATTTTTCCTCCTTTCTTTTTCAGGAGGTTGTTGAGTTCCTCCTCCCATACTAAACCAGGGTTTGTATGATACCAGCCAAATATGTATTCTAAACAATGGGCGATGATTTAATGGCTGTGGGAATCCAATCAATTAAGGTTTATTCAGGAAAACCTGATTAAGCATAGAGCTCTCCCACACTCTGAGATTGCATCACCAAAGTTTGGTACAATAAACAAATGTTTGCAGTACAATTTTGTTTTAGTTTTCCTCCAAAGAAGAAGGAACAAAAATCTATGGGAGACAAACTACTCAAATTTCCACTCTTAATCTCCCAAATCCTGCCCCCACTCCAAATGTCCTGAAATTGGTCAGGAAGAAAAGAACTATTGCCTCTAATCTTTACAAAAGTTGTCTTTTCATTTTATAAAACATGGTTTAAAAAAACTATGGGTTAGTGCAACATGCAAACAAGATATTTATATTTCAACTTTCCATCTCAATGATCTACTTATGACTGAAGATAAGAAAGTGTTGCAGGTAGAAAAACTACATCTTTCGAGCCACTCAAAATTTGTCTTTTCTCATGAAGGGGTCCTGAAGGATGATAGATAAACTAATCATAACACTATTTAAGATGTTCAATATCTCTTCTCAAGAGTTTGAAGCAACATCTATCTATATATCTATGTATCCAGCCATCCAGCCATCCCCCAGAAGGTATCTTTGCACACACAGCTCACAAGGCTAGCTCTTCTCTTCAAAAAGAATACCACATCATTTATATTTTAACATTTTTTTTGGAGTATGGCAACTAGCAAGGCAAGGGATCTTCTTCACTCAAGGTCATCTGTAGTGAACCAAAACTTAATTGCAACCCTTTCCAAGTAATGGAGCTCAACTTTACCAATTTGCCTTCTAACGGGTGTTTTGTTAACTGGCATAATTCATGAGGGTAGCCATTTTGTGAGAATGTCTATTTCTCTTTCAAATTATTCCTGATCTGCCTACTCCCAAGCTACCAACTTCGTGTAAATTTATCATTTCAGGACCCCAAATATGTCCTGTTGGCTGTGTTCCAGATTCCCCATCAGGAAATAAATAAAATAACCTTGCTATCATAAGTGGGCTGCAAATATCCAGACCACTAGATGGTAGACAAGTGACCCAGAAAGCCACCTCTTTGCAGCCACCTAGCAGTTGTCTCAATTTATGCAGCCCAGATCTGGTAACCCTACCTCAGCAAGCTCCAGCGTTAATCACTATATTAGGCTAGATTTTATTCACAGTGAAGTGAATTTACCTGCACAGTTACTCTTTGAAAGAGAAAAGAAACCAAAAATTATCTACTTCCCCTTCTAAGAGTGATAATCTACAGACTAAACAATATTTAGTCAATATGGACGATGTGAACCTCAGAATCAAGGATTTATTGAAGGAACAAGCGCACAAATCCAGAGCTACAAAGAACAAATTAGAATTACACACAATAGAGAAACAGCTCTGATAAAGATTTGATCTAAACTTGTTGGGATAGCCATGTTTCACACCTGTTCCTATAAGCCTACAGTTCCCACTCTCTTACTGAGAGTAAGTCTCACTTGAACCTAATAAGCCTTACTTCTATGAAAACATTCTCTAAAATTGCCTGCTGACATGTATGTGAAAAAAAGCTGTACCGTATGTATACAAAACTATTTGGTTTTGCTGCTGAATAACATCCCCTCTCACGTTTCAAAGGAAAGGCCCTAGTTTTCTTAGATTTGTAATTCATTTATTTCGCAACAAAAGTCAAAAAGTCAAATTTATATGCTGCCAATCTTGCAAAATGACAATATTTACTAATATTGTTACTACTAATGCTACAATCAGCAGCTTTTGCTTTCGGACACTCTCTGCCCATTCACTGGTATCCAATTCTATAAATCAACAGGATATATTTTCAACTAAGTGTTTTTTTTTTGGTGGGGCTAGAAAAATAGCTTGCTATCCCTCCTCATTTGACATGATTGAAACTGTTTTTGTGTCTTTCTTGGGGGGAGAATAGTCCAAAAATTAATGATGCAGTTTTAAACACGTTTGCTCAGAAGAAATGCTCATTGTAAGAAACAATGCTCATAGCACACACATAAACCCCAAATGTACAGAGAATTCAACTTAGCAGGTTAAATGTGAATTCTTTTGTGGACTATGTCCAATCCATAAGTGGTCTGTTAGAAACACACAAATACACAGGTACTCAAGAAGAAAACAATATAAGGACTAGTGAAGAGATTGCCATTCTCATCATATCTTTGTGCCTTATTGTTTACATTCCCTCCTTCCCACTGCATCCAGTGTAGAGATTTAGTTAATAATACTGAATGCTCCATGGCTGTGACCACACATGTACAATGGTCATATGAGCCTTTTAAGTAATAACAGGAAAGATCCTTCTCCCCAAGGCAATTAAAATGGCTTAAGCATTCTTGGCTCAAAATTGTTCCACAAAAACTGATGCGAACATTAGAGCAAGCTCATTCCTAGAATGGGACTGAAAGCCAGTTCTCAGATAAACATGCTTTGCATTGCATATCTGGAGAGAGGAGAAAGAGGAGGAAATTAATATACAATTTGCATACATCCCCCCAGTTTTGCGGATCAGGCAGAAGACAGATTACATTTGGGAGGTGTACAGCACCCAAACTGGTTATTCTAAGGACTCCTCCTCCTCCTGTTTTACAGGCTTTCCAAGATTAGAGTGGAGAGAAACTGAGTTTTAGTTTCTACCAATATGTTTCACATGGCCACAGATACTTGGTTATTGATTTTGAATCTCAGCATTTTGGTAAATCCCAGGGCAGGTACAAAACCTTCTAAATAAGATTTTTATTACTCTTCTCAATCCAATGGGGAACAGAAGGGAGGGTGTGCAACATAATTTGCTAGGGGCTTACTTAATCAGCTCAAGCCAAGCATTTACTGCAAGTCTGCATCTGGGGGGGGACCTCAGGAAGCAATCCTTACACAGACTTCATATCTTATCCTTAGCTTTCCAAGCAACAACACAAATCCAAAGGTTGGTTCATGGGGTGTGGGGTAGAGCTGGTTGCAAAAAGTTGCTCCTTAGGTTGGAGCATATGATTAATAAACTCAGTTTAGATCTAGTTTTTCAGAAGGAGAAGGTTGGGGCATATTTACATGTCTGATCACACACTAGCTACATGCCTGGATACCCAACTTTCAAGGAGAATAGATGGCTTTCCACATAAACCATGTTGCCTCACTGCTGAGTTTCACCAAGTTTCAAAGGCAGTCCTTGTTGGCCATAACATTTCCCCATGCAAATTATCACTTTCAATACACATCTTGGATAATGATTGTTATGCAATCAGAGCATCAGGTAGGTGGTATGAGGAAGGGAGATACTGGTTGGGAAGAAGGGACCCAAAATTATAATGGCAAAAAAAGAAAAAATACACCCAGATTTATGACTGGAGCATACATGCTTGCAACAATCCATCCAAGATCACTGGCAGAGGGTGAAAAAAACACAGCTTCACAACAGAATGGTTTGCAGGTCCAAATACTTAAAACAAGCATACTCTGTTAATTAAAATGGAGGACCTTTATCATGTAACAAATGCAAAAGAACTTAATCAGATTGGAAATAATGCCAAATATTTCACCTCCATCCCAGATGCCTGCTGCTCTGTTTCTCTTTCACAGGACAAAACAAACATATGACTTTGTCAGAATCATGTATTCCATCCAACACAGGTTTGTTTTTTTTTAAATCTGAACAGCTTGGCCTGCCAGTGCAATTCTCTCCACTTCTGTCTTTTCCAAATTTTCATTTTGGAGCCACACACACAGAGACATAAATCTTACTTATCATCCAAAACAAAATGAAAGAAACAGCAGGCTATAAGCAGTTTCCACCCTCTGGGCCATCAGTGTATAACACTCATCCCTATGGGGTCTCCATGAGTACAAGCAGACCCAAAACTACTCTCCCCAATGCAATCGATTTGTTCCACCCAGCCTCTCTTTCTGAAGCCCCAAGGAAACAAGGAAAGGAAGGCGGAAGCCACATTCAGTGTTTCTGGATGGTAAGAAATCAAGACAGGAAGAAAAATTAGAGGTTGGAAAGGCAAAATAGGACCACCCAGTACCACCATGATTTACAGCTGTGCCTTTTGTCTTCCACTTCTAGTTTCATTCAGATAAAATCAGGCTGTACCATGTACCATGCTGTTGCCCAGGTATCTGGCTGCACTTTGGGAATCAAGTGAGTTGCTACACTGGCTAAGCTGAAGAATAAAAACAGAATCTATGTCTTGCTGGGACAAACCTGGGAAACTTCACTGGACACAGCTTCTCCTCCAACCTGGCCACATTCTCCCAACTACATAAAAGGTCCTTAACGGATGCTCCTAGAAGAAGATGACTCTTTCACCTGGAGTTGCCTTTCCCAGTGGACCTCCAATTTTCTTTCCCTTTGCAAAGAGTCTCCGGGAAGAACAGAGAGCGAGTCTCAAGATGCCTTTGATGGAAAAGTCAACGGGGATCAGGCCAGTCCTAACTCCGTCCTGCAGAGTCCCTCTTACCTCCAACTTCCGTTTGAAAGAGCAGGGAAAAAAATGAAGAGCACCTGCAGATCTGGGGATGGTGGCTTTTTGGTTTTGCCGGCTTATTTCGGCTTCCACCGACCCTCACGTCAGACTCTTCTCCCGCCACTGCTTATCTTGCAGCCGGGACTTTGCCAGCAGGAAGAAGAGAAAGCAGAAGGAAAAGATCTCCCAGTACTGTCTCCCCATGGCGCCAAGATTTGATTTGCAAGGAAAAGATAGGAGGGAGGAAGAAGAGGAAAAGGTGGCCGACAACCCCCGGGCCAGCACCGGGAAGAAGAACAGATGCAAACGGGATGGTCGAGTCCCCCAACCAAGCACGCTGCGGAGGTCGCGGGGATGGTTTTGCGCCGGTCCAGCTGCTCAGCCCCTCGCCTTCCTTCGGGGGCAGGAAGACATCGGCAGCTCGGCTCGGGGCCCTCCTCGGTCGAGGCGATGGGTGAGCCAGGGAGGCTGCTCTACCCAGGCTCCGAAGCAAGCAGAGCCAGGCTCCCGTGAGCGCGCACACTACCGCGCGCGTTATCGCTCCCGAGGCCCCGTCTCCTCTCCCTCTCCCCTCCGAAGCGCCTCCTCGTCCAGCATTGGCCGAGCTTGGCTTTGGGGAGGAGAGAATGGGGCAGGCTTTTCCAAAAAGCAAAAGGCGGGGAGCCCTGTATATTTCGATCCTAAAGCCCTGCAAGCTGGAACTGCAGAATGGCCCATTTATTTCAGTCGGTGCAATTTCTCTCTCTTTCTCTCTCTCTCTCTCTCTCTCGGAGCCTCCTTTTGTTCCTCTCGTTCTCTCCGTTTGCCCAGTTGGCGAGAACGGATACAATAGCCTTCTGTGTTATCCGATCCTAAAGCTGCACAAGTGGAAACGGCTGCGAGTTAATTTTAATTTACCTCCGTTTCGATGCCTCCTTCTTCGGTCCTCTTTCCCTTTTGCAAGATGGGGACCCCTATTAGATCCTAAGCAAGCGCAGAGAGGAGGCATTCGATTCCTTTCCTTCTGTCTCGGTGTCACTCTTTTTCTCTACCTCTCCCCAGTCTTCAAGGTGGGAGAATGTGCATTTAACAGCAGCTTCTTTTGCAGGGTTAGTGTAAGGGTTGAACTGATCGTGTTATTAAGCTCAAAAACGTTCTGAAAATATGCTTATTTCCTTGAGAAATGGAGAGAAGGTGAGAGGCAGGAGGATCAAAAGTGGTACTCAGCTGGTACATGAAATTTCCAAACATTATCCATATCCTAACAGCACAAAGATGGGATCAGACAGAATGAGAAAGAAAAGCAAGCAGAAAATCTAGTTAAGATAAAGGACTAACCAATTTTTTAATACAGTACAGGTAGTCTCAGCTTACAACCATTAATTTAGTGACTGTTCAAAGTTATAACCCAGTCCTTGCACTTATGACCCCATAGACACTTGATCAAAATTTGGGTGCTTCCAGGTTCATGTGAATGCCATTGGCAACTTTTTCAACTGGTTTCTGACAAGGAAAAATCAGTAGAGGAAGCTGGGTTTGCTTGATGACCATATGATTCATTTAATTGCAATAATTCACTTAACAGCCAAGGCATAAGGGGTCATAAAACTGGGTGCAATTCACTTTACAATCACCTTGCTTAGCAATGGAAATTCTGATCCCAATTGTGTTGATGAGTCGAGAACTACCAGTATTTTATTGATAGATTGAGATCATACACCATGCCAAGCCATGCTTCACTGATTAAGCCACAATTGTGTGAGCTCATACAACATGTAAATGGTAAAACATATCTGTAATTCACAGTTCCCAGTTCAGACATGGTGTTTAATCAAAACCAAACAAACCACATGCTAAATTAGTGCATATGTGAATCAAGCTGTTCGATTTGGAAGGGATCTTGCAGATTATCATTGGCATAGTACTCCAATGTTAATTGCCAAAATAGATAATTCATATTCAAGAAAGTATGAGAAATACAATAATCAGGCTGGGTTATTCACATGCTGGATTCACATTGGGAGTGTTATAAAGCTCAACAATTCTGGAAGATTATTCATAATAGAATAAAATAAATTTTAAATATAGGCTTTGCTTTCTTGCCAGTTTTTGTTTTTTAAGCTTTGACTAAGCCTACAGAAATATGTGAAATCAGATCTGTACGTGACAATAGCTGCTAGAATATTTTAAGCTTACTGGAAATTACATGCAATTCTTTCTTGAGAAGAATGAAAGACTAAATTATGGGAGTTTGGATCCATGTCAGCAATAACCTTATATTATTTTTTAAGAAGTCTGATACTGAATGTAAAATAACCTGGAAACAATTTGTGCATTACAATTCTGTATATGGACTTGAACCACATCCAAACTTGGGTTTCTTTTGACATAGGCTTTAAAATATTAAAGTTCTGGCACATAGAAACATCTAATTTAGTCTGGATGATGCATTTATACCATATTGACTGCTTTTGTTAATAAATTTGTTATTGATTTTAATAATGGTTTAAAGTCAGCAATAATATAAGATCACTTTCATATGCAGTACTGATACGTTACTTCGAAAAGTCTTATTCAATTTTATGCAGCTTCTACAATTTCTTTTTTCCTAGGTATGCTTTCTTAATAGAAAAGGAAAAAAAAATATTCTTTTTAGTCTCTCCCCCCCATTGTATCTTGTCTCCTGGAACAACTTTTCAAGGATTTGAAGAATTTTCAGTATTTTCTTCTCTGGGCTAAATTCTCTCCATCTTTCCCTGCAGGACTTTCTCTGAGGCTACACACAGAACTTTGTTCTGACATTACACCTGTTTATTTACCACATTTATATGGTATACAGACTCATGGTAGAGAGACTATTTAGTTACCTGATGTAGCTTATTGGTTGGAGTCACACAGCATGCTAGCCTAAAATGTGGAGGTCTAGTTTATGCTTCCAAGCTGTATAAATCCGCCCAATGTTTTTTCTTAGTATGATTGATTTAGCATTCAGCAGTTGGGCTCATAGAGCATACTAATCCTTATCTGAGTGAACAAAATACGTTGTTTGGGTTCTCATAATCTGTCCAAAGAAATATGTGATATCATGGCCTAACGTGATGACCTGGTTCTCACGGCATTCCAAGGCAATGACTGAGTCCCAAATTATCCAGTCCCAGTTTAACCTAGGCTAGCATATTATGCGAACCCAAGCAGATGGATTAATTCAATGAATCATGAAGCAGCTAACCACAGGAAAAGACCAATACTCTGAAAGGGCAATGATCTTACCTGAAAATACTTGGAATGCTTCAATATACTTTTATTTGTTGAGAAACTAAATTTCCCTGGGGGACAGTTTAAAAAGATGGGGCCTTAAGCCAAGTAAAAGCTAATCTCATTCACAGAATGGGACTGGGCATCATAATAAATCTAGGTTGCTATAATCCTAGTTTGTTAAATTGTAATGGGATATATAGATGACCTTGGGAATGAGAGGAAAAGATGCTGCCTAGAAAACCATCAGATAAGAGAGGGAGGAGCCCATCGGAGACAGAAGCTTAGGAAAGACACCCCCCCCAATGGATCAAGCAGTTAAAAGTGGCAGCAGGAAGTTTGTCATTTCAGACTTGCACGATTCTGTTAATGACCCTTACAATAAAGTAGAATTAGTTCATTTTGTCATGTTTCCTGTCTGGTTTGCCTGGAAGGGCTGACATAAATAAACTACAATTGTTCAGATAGGTACAACATGAGAAGCTATTCACAACCCCCCCCCCCCAATGAACTGTATATAATGTGAGGGTTGGCACTAAACCAAAATCAAATGAACTGTATTTAATGTGATGAATGAAACAGGCCCAAGTTTAAATAACATTTAACCATGATCTTTATTCTGTAATATTCCACAAGTCTCAAGCAGGTTGGATCCAGGAATGCTGTGTTTGGTCGACGAGTATATGAGCAAAACCGGTCCTCCACTTCTCAAAATCCAATGATTTTCTCTCCATCAAACGAAGAGAAACATTGAAGTTCGAACTTCTTGAGATGTTTACAAGATACCCACTATCTATCTACATGATATATATGTTCATAGTAATGAACAATATCCAATGAAAATTGCAGGGAATAATAACACATCAATAATCACTTTTAAGGAGAGGAGTAGACATGGTGTTCTTATACGGTAAATATTCTGTGGTGTTATCTGCACTTCAGTTGTATTTGACAACTGATTAAAAGGCTTCTTTTTTCCGCACTGACCCTCCAGTTTTTAATATCATCCCGTGCAGTAAATGCATGCTAATGTAAGCCTCTTTCTATTTATAACATGGGACAGCAGTATACAGTGCAGATGCAATTTCACAATGTCACAATGAACTTGTAAGAGTGGTGATTTGCTGAGAAATTAATTCATCGAGTTTTTAGAGGCATCGTCTTGAGATCAAAAGTAGATCAAATTTTCCTCAGCCCTTGGGCTTCATGTTATGGAAGACAAACAAAGAAAGCCTGGTCTGTATGTCACTGGGATTCTCCCTATTTTGTACACTTTTTCAGTGGTTTTTATTTTGGAGCAACTGATAATTCTCTGCTTCTGCTTCCGCTTCCCCACTGGCTTGGTTTATTGCACAGAAACATATGTGAATATATTGCAGAGAATGTAAAACAAACATTGCTTCAAGTGGCCATGTGTCTTCCTTATAGATCTATCCCTAGCATGATGGACAGATCTTCTGTTCCTAGGCCAAAGATACATCATGTCCAAATCGGCTGGTAAAAGTGAAATGTCAAATAAGAACAACCAGCCACAGTAGACCATCCACTATCTATGCTGGATTACCTTGCCCATAATTCTCCAACAAGTTTATAGCTGATGCGAAAAGCTCCACTTTTTTTTCACAGAATATGTGAAGCCACGCTGTGTTTGTTTTCGGGTTAATAGGTGAGGTGTATCTAGCCATAGTGATTTGTACTGATTTAGTGTGACATGTGAATCCAGTCTTGTAATCCTTACCTGGAGGATTTTGAGATTTGTAGATGATAGTAGCTTGGAGATTATGACAGTTGGAGTGAACCATTTTGCAGAAAACTATTTCAGAATGTATGTGTCCCTGCGTTAGACCAATATCCTGTTTTTCCTTCAGGAAATCAAGGCAGTATAGTGTTCCCTCCTCTAGTTTGTCTCCCCTCATTCTGTGTTGTAGGTAGAGCCAAGGGAAAGTGGTTAGCTCCAAATTGCCTAGTGAATTTCTATGGCTAAGAGAGGACTTAAACCTAATCCAACAAAATGGCTATTTTGTCTGTAATGGCTATTTCATAATATTCTGATTTCAACATATATTTACTATCCCTGACTCTCACCATTTGCTTTTGCTAGGAGGAATTGCACAATTCACACTTATTTGGGTGGCATACCCTATAAAGTTGTAAC
>JANHZU010003514.1:99016-111015 GCA_032468055.1 Acrochordus granulatus
ATACTCTCTGAGATTGGTTGTTTTCCTGCAGATGTTTCATTACCAAAACTAGGCAACATCATCAGTGGTAGAAGGGATACTAGTGTTCTTGGTGGTTCTTAATTTTGTTATCTAAGGTTATCTAATGGTGGCAATGAAAAGTCAGCAACCAGGCTCAGAGAGCATCAAGAACTCTGCAGTTCAACCCTGAGCTACGAATATTTTCTTCTGTCTGTAAGAGAATAAATCCTGTTCAATTCTATGGAGCTCTCCAAGGTCCTGATTATTGGAACTGTTTAGAGCTTTGGACTTGATAACCAAAAGGTACTTTGGATTACAAGCATAACAAAACCTTAAAAGAGCAGCACCTTTTCCTCGTGTTTCACATGGGATCAAGCCTAAAACTTTGCCCAGCCATCTAAATTATGTTTTGTTTTTCTGTAAGAGACCAGGCCTCTTTATGCAGCTTTCGTATTCTATGAGTACCAATCTATAAGCTTGGGAAGGAAGCCATTACACAAGGAATGAAAAATTATTAGAGGGGTTCAATTATAGGAAGATATTTTATTCTTATTTACTGAAACTATTACAGGATCTTGGTGTATTTGCATGTAATCCAAACAATTCTAATACTACGGGCCTTTGTGTTGAAAAAGACAGATTGCTAGAATCAGAGGAAGAAGGAAAAGTGAAAATGGAAATTCTAATCATCATTTCAAATGTGTTTACTGAAAACTATATTCATTCAGGGGGCTATAATTTTATTTCAGATAAAGTATTTACTAGAGGAACTATTTCAATAGAGGCTGTCTGGGGGGAAATTACAGATTGATGAGTAAACAGTGGTTAACATTTCAGTGGCAAAGACCAGTCTTGTTACTCTTTGGAATAGCCAGTTGCAGCTTCTTTATAGTTTAAGGATACCCAAACAAATTTATACTTTTTTCACTAAAACTATTTTCTTCCAAATGCACAAAAATGTAGAAGAAAATCAGAATGAACTGTCTTTAAACATTAAATAAATCTGCATGTTTCAGATCACCCAACACAATTTATCACAATGTGGTTTCCAAGCTACTTCCCTGTGGGGCTGCAGAATTCACTCTGATTACTGTACATGGCTAAAAACCAATAGTGTGATTTCTCATTAATTTGAAGTAGGTAGTATATTTAAGAAATCTGTAACCTATACCCTAATATAGTCACTTTAAATGTCAAACAAAAGAAACTCAATTTTCTCCTTCAAGATATAAAATCATGAGAAAAATGAAATCTTAGTCTTTCTTAATTGTGACATGGCACAAGTATCTCTTTGAATCATCAATTGCAGATCCTAAATCTCCTCTAAGCAAACATGTGGATTCCTGAAATTTGATCCCTCTTCCTCAAATGCATTTCTTACTATTGAATTTTGCTAGTGGATTCTACTGACTTTGATTGACAAAAAGTCTGGGGGGCAAAAGGTGTGAGAACCAATTTCCACAGAAATTTGACTTTAATTAAGAATTTGTGTAGCCAACTGGAAAATTAATGGCTGTATTTGCTTTGGATTTATCAAAGCCAGAAAGTCTTTGCACAATACTTGCCCACAATTAGGTAAACTCAAAATATATGATACACTGGCAGAAGTTCTTCTCTTTTGAGAAAGATAAATGTCTAACAATAAATGCAACATCTTGTCCATGATATGGTAGGATGTGAGGAACAATTGTTTGTCATAACACTCAAAATAAGTAGGCTGGATTTTTAATTAATGTGTGAACTGACTGTGACAAATGGTGGTTTGCTTTCATTTGTATCTTTCCAACCTGATAATTGAGCATACTTTTTGGTTAAATAGAAGCTCTTGGTCCGTACTTGAAGCCATGACACCTTGCTACCATGGAGATGTCATTTAAAACAATAGGAAGATTCTCATAGCTTTGAGGGTTATAGCTCCATGGAATTGAGCTGAATAGAAAATGCCCATATGCCTATTTTTTTCTATTTTTTAATGCTGCCATTCTATTTCAAATTAGACCACTTTTGCCAACATTTATTTCTATTGACCGCATTTTCTCAGAATGAGCTGGTGGGATGGGTGGCAAATGATAAATGTGATTGGAGCAAACAATGAGTGAGGCTAGAGCCAAAAATGAGGGGGCAATCATTCTTTCAAATATTCACTTTTTTTCTGACACTCCTTTCTCATGTCCCTCTCTGTCTCTCTCTCCTTTTCTGAAGGGAGATACAGATAGAACTTGTACTTACAACCATTCATTTAGCAACTATTTGAAGTTACAATAGGACTGAAAAAAGTTACTTACTACCAGTTCTCACACTAACAATTGTCACAGCATCTCCATGGTCACAAGATCAAAATTTGGATACCTGGCAACCAGCAGGCATTTATGATGGTTACAGATTCCTGGGGACATATAATCACCATTTGCAACCTTCCAAGCATACTTCTAACAAGTCTGTTAAGTTAATTGGGGAAGGTGGATTCATTTAATGAACATGTAATTCACTTAACTACTGCAGTGATTCACTTAACAACTGTCGCAAAAAAGTTCATAAAATTGGGTGCAACTCACAATAATTGCTTTAGTCAGCAACAGCAATTCTGGTTCCAAAGGTCGTTGGATTAAATGATGTTATTTGTAGGATGCGTGGTAAAGTACATGATGCTTTAGTATACTGTACTTTATACTGATTTTTCTACAATGCAAAAATAGTAATATATTTATAACATCATATATTTGATGATGACATTGCACATTGCCTCACTTGCATCAGTCACATGGGCTTCTTGAACAATGAAGCTATAAGGGTGACATCATTATAACTGGATACTGGATGCCTACAAATGACCAACTATTTTCTACTGTTATTACATTATGCAAACAAGAAATCAGGCTTCTAATTTGCACTACAGCAAATAACAAATCTCTGCAAATCTCTTCACTCTGTTATTCCATAAACATTTAAACCACTTCTGCTCCTGTCCAGATCTCTTACCCACTCATTCACTCTGCCTGGCCTAATTCCACAATCTTGGGATATTCTCCAGTAGGAAATGTTATACATCTTTGATCTAAAACATTGTGTTGCCAAACCAGGACCATGAAGGAGAGGAAGAAATAATTACCCTTAGCCACACAATTGAAGAGGGCTTTATCCAAAACTCTATTCAATATTTGAAATTTCCAAGTGGATCAATCCTTTTCATTTGAGGGAGTAAAAGGAATCAATAGAAATTTAATCCTAAAATTGGTGTTATCATTTTGGTTTTCCCAAATTAACCTCATTTATATGGCCATAGGCAAGATATACTATATTGGTGAGAAAGGAGTAGGCTCAGATAAACATAACTTGAAGGGAAGGAACACTTTCTCTTATTTTAAATCTGTACCAAAGATAAGAATCTTATTTCTAACATTAATATTTTATTGTATTTACCTTGCTAGAAAACTGAAGCTTGTGTTGTCTTACAACCACTGGATCTTCTTGGTACACCCAAGTGATTGAATCCATTTTTATATTTTTATCTATGTGACATTAAAATAGCCTGTTTGCATTCAAATGATTTAAATCTTTTTCCATTTTTAAAACACATCTGTGTAACTCATTTTAATACAATTGTTCATCTTGAACCAGTATGATAATCTTTTGTGTCTCTTGCCCACAAGAAATTTACCTTCATAAAGGGGATTATCATATATTAATGGAAAAGAATATAACACTTTTTAACAACAGTTTGTTTCATCATGCAGTTCTACAACTAGAAGATTGGGGAAAAATACAAAAAACTGGATGCTTTTTAAATGTTTAGCCTGGGTGCATTGTTGGAGCATATTCAATGTGATTGTTTGTTATACAGAAGGTAAAGGAAGTCTGGTTCAATTTTTTAAGACAAGGTGTCACTAATCCTCAGCAATAAGACATACATCTATTTATTTTTAAAATTTGGATCTTTCCACCATCAAACAACTCTCAGCAGACTGGTTAAGATCTTTTTCTCAGATAGAGAAGAAATGTGTTACAGTGAAGTTAAAAACTCTTGAAGTTCAAGGGCGAGAAATTATGGTATACTAAGAATCCTCCATGGTTCAGATGATGTGAAGCCAAGTATTGTTTTCAAAGTTGACTCAATCAAAACAAATTAAGCAGATGTCATGAGCCAACAGGTCATTTCATCCTGTGGAATCAGCAGATGGATGAGTACACATTGCCTCTCTTCCTGAATCATTTTAAGGATTTGCACAAGCTGGCAAGAGACTCCAGCAAAGCAATTAGGTTGACTCTGTGCTGGCTGTTAGTCAGATCTCAAGGTGCCTGTCCAGAGAAGAGGACTTTCATGAGATCTTGTATACGATCCAGAAGTTTGTGTCACAAAACTAATCAATGGAATGTAAGCATGTCAGTATTTAACACAAGAAATATGATGGATGGAGTCCTTAATAACCTTTTCTAAAAGCTTTTAATGTGATCAAGAAAAAAAGATTAAATACATAGAGAATAATCCCATTAACTGAATTTAATTTCACTGAAATTGATATTTAAATAGCATTAAATCATCTTTAGTTTTTATCTTAGACCTACCTAATTTATTATTCTGTCCCTTCATCTTCTGAAAGTCCTTCAACATGGCTAGAAAAATGTTGCACATCCTTTGAGGTTTTAAACATTTCAGCTGATAGGAATAGCTTATTTACTTTATTTTTTTAAAAAAATAGCACCTAGCTGGAAGGGATCCTGCTTTGCAAAAATGAAATAGCAAATTATATGCTACTACAGAATGGCAGTAGGCTAGAACTTGGGTTTAGCCACATAGGTACCACCATCAACTGCCCAGAATGTCATTGTTGGGATTGATGGATATTTCCAGCTCAACTGCATTATTTCAGAAAATGAGTCACAACACAGTGAAACTATTAGCACCTTCCAAATGGATATTCCTAAATGTTATTCTTCTTCCTTTAAATTATGAAACTCCCATATACAAATAACAAAAAAGTTGGTCAATCACCCTATCAATCATGTGCATGATTCACACGATTAAGCAAATTGAAAGGATACGTGAGAAAACGTAGATTTAACAGTTGCTGGTCAACCAGCCAGCATACTTATGCCAACAGAAGGAAAATCATTTATATAAGTTTGACATTATATTAGCTTTAATATCACAAGGCATTATTTGAGCTCTGCTCTGTTGCTTTTTCATCCCCGGCTCAGCAGAATGAAAATGAGTGGTCACCATCAGCCTCTGTGCTTTGTCTGCCATATATTAGTGCTTGATGATGCATGGAGTGTATTTTGTAATGCATTGAGATAATGGCCAATAAACATTTACTCTGGAAGACCAATGCACCAAAGAGAAGGCCACAGGAGTGAGAGATCTATGACTGTCAAACTTCAATCAGTATAAATTACAGACTGTGCTAAGGATAAATTCCAACTAGAGATTGAACAGTAATATCTTTTATATGACATTCAAAATGGTAAGTCACTGTGCAGTCCTGAGAAAATTACAGGTTAAATTATTTACAGTTCTCTCCAGGAGATTTGCAGCTGACACCACATACAGTTATAATGGAGAGTGAGAGAGACCCTAAATGAAAGTGTTATTATCTTACGATGAAAGCTTTGATGGACCTGGTATTTTAATAAAATGGAATGAAGAAAAAAAATTGCTAGATCCCAAACTAGCATTTGCAAATCATAACTGTGTGACAGAGGTGGTGGTACAAGCAGAAGCTTGAGAGAACAACTGCAATTTCAGATGATGGAGCTACAGTAGGTTTGTGTAACCCTGTTAATGCATTATTTGTTTTGCAAATATGTTGAACCATGAACAAACTCAGTGATGGGGCTTGTGCAATATGCTAACCTACCAAAAAAGAGGAACCTACAAGTGCAATAACATTTTTCTGATTTTTCTACAATGAAAAAATATTAATACGTTTATCACAGTCATGACCACCATGTTTTAGACACTTCCTGTCTAAAATAAGAAATTAATCCTCGACTGTATAGAATCAGATTAATATATCCCTGCATTTAGCACCTCTGAACAATCTAAATAGAAAATTCTGAAAGACAGTTTCCTCAAATCAGATGGTAATTTATCCATTTAATCATGCCATTCTGCCTTATGGTAGAAAATGTGTGACTTCATTCAAAAGACTGCCCAACTACAGGTGTTCTATCAAAGCAGGTTCCCAGTCCTTAAGAAGACCTTATGTCTAGCTGCTGCTTCAGAAATAGTTGATTTTTCTGTCAGCCTATCAGAGTTTAAACCATAAATTAAACCACTACTTACAGGTTAACCTAGCTGTCTTGTGCAAACTCAGCCTACATAGTTAATTTCTGCAGTACTATGGAACTTTTCCTAAGACTAGTTGAATAGTTTGCATTTGTCATTCTCAATTTATTTGCCTCAAATTACTTCTAATAATTTAATTGTTAAAACCCTTTCATTCAATTTTCTTGGTTTGTTTTTTATGATAATTTCCCCATACATTAGTCTAATTGATTAGTTCTTCATTAGTTGGTTATATTTACCCTGGACATTTTAATCATTATGGATGTTTTGCTGTGAGTCTGAATTGATTTGGTGGGGTATAAGTAGAACAAATGAATAGATTTCTATATATTCAAAATAACAAGTAATTATTAAACTGTTTATTTTAAAGCAACATAACGTGTTTTCCTGTCCTAAACATTTCTTTTAGTCAACTGAACAACAACAATGGCTATATTTACTAAGCATGAATTAAACACCAGCATACGGCTTGTTTAAGTGCAAAATAAACTGTGAACATGATGTTTTTTGCTTGCAGTATGTTAAGATTTATCAAATGACAGAGTTTTTCTGGTTCCTGTTCTTTCTACTTGATTTTATACTGCAAAGAAGGAGGGAAAAATGCCTTTCTTTTCACTTCCTCAGGCCATCATTTTTATTTTTTCTTTATTACATTCCATCTCTCCCCATTGTTCCAGGATGTACATAAACTTTAAAAACTTAAAAAGTAATAGATTACACCAGCTAAAATAGATTGCAGCAGCTAAAACAAAACAAAACAAAACTCTGAAAGGCAGCAAATGCTGTACAAAAAGACAAATGGCATAAAGGATAATAGACATTACCCGTTTTACAAGCTGTAGCCCAATCTGTTTGCCAAAATAGGCTCCTAATACGATTTCTGGAAATGGGAAAAGGAAGGTGCCTTGAATTCACTTCACCTAGTTTCATAGCCTAATGAGATGCTGGCAGAGAAAACATAAATCAACCTACTTACTACTGTTGCAGGTGATAAAGCCATAAATCTGTCCATAGTCTTTAGCCAGGCAGTCACAACATCCAAGGTTCCAGCAAGCAGTTCACATCCAACATTAAGCTCATAGGGTGACATCCAGCCAACAATCAAGGTGTCACATACACAGGAAACAGATCCTCAATGCCAAGATAAGATTGTCCATCTAACTTATTCTAGCAGAAATCAGGCTTCTGAATACATTTGTATGTCCCTCCACTAGTGCAACTGAAGCTCTGGAGACCTCCTTGACTGGCCTTGGAACTTAGATATCATGTCCTAAAATCCAGAATTTTGGAAGCTGATGGTAGAAGCAAGAAGTTGGGATTAAATTTTGTCCCTTTTCAGGTCAGATTCTTCACCTGGGAGTCTATATGAACTGTGTTCACACCACATGTTTAACTAGGTCACTTAAAGATACAGTGACTCCATTCACAGACAACGCTAATTTGGTAGATTGAAGCATGCGAGTTCTTTGGTAGCTGAATGCATTTTGAAAACTCAATTCATTTAATTAGTTCATGATTCTCTCTATAATGGGAACTCAGAAAGTACTGTAGATAAACTGGTTGAATATGTTTTTTTGAATAGTGCCATAAAGCCACTGAGATTTCTGATGACCCAAAATAATTTATGTATTTCTTTTGGCAGCAGCATAATTATCAATGCCTTTTTGACTAGCAGTAGTTAAAATAATGTATCTTAAGGCACAGGATATGAGTATCATTAAAAAGTACAGGAAAAATTCAGAGATAGTAAAAATGCATATAGAATTCTGGATATTTGGATTTTTCTTTTAGAAAGGGCACATGGCACCTAAATGACTTCTGGTTAAAGGTCACATGAGTTTCCCTGGAGAGAAACTTAGAAGAGTTACTGAAAAATATATCACTTCTGCAAAACTTAAACTAGAAATTATCTCCTAAATCACTGCAGGATTATTTTAGATTTAAAAGGATTGTGTTTATGATATCCTGAGATAAAGTATATTTTGACTGAATGTTGCAGTTTCAAATTAGGTGAAAAGCTCTATAAGGGTATCACTACTTAGTAATTATAAAATAGAAATGTCATTACTGTTGAATGAGATAATTCATCTGACTTATCTGGACACCAGCCACTTCACTGTCAGGATAGATAAAATAATGTAGCCACTGAGAGAATTTGCATACATTAGAGTGATAGAATTAGTCACCTTGAATCAAAATATAATTCCTTCAAAGAAGCAATAAAAATGGAGAGAAATTATAGATGAAGTTAGTCACCAAAAAAAGTATCTTCAAATGTGCAACTAAAAAAAAGGGAACACCACAATATCTAATATTGAATAGGCAGGGTCAATGGCCATGGATATAATGTTATAAAAAGAAGATGACACTTTAAAGAATAGGAATACAGGAGACAGTGAGCTTGACCGTATTGAATCCCAAGCCAGATGATGATTGAGGAATTTCGCTTTTTTCCATTTTATTTTTTTGAACTCCCATTATATTGAGAGTTATACAGGCAGATTGTGAAGATTATCTTTCTGTGCTGAAACACCTATACAATTGAATTTAACTAATGGAACATGAGAATGTCACTTATTTTATTAAAAGAAACAAACTTTCAGAATTCACATTTTTTTCAATATTGGGATAGAAAGTACATGAGATTCAGAAAATGAAAATGCAGAACAGAAAATGGGTAGTTTAGAACTGTACTAGTTCACTTGCTTTACACATACAAACACACGTGCAAGGCGCATCAACATGCAATGAGAGTTAAAGGAGATGGTCCTTTACAGCTACAGGTCTAGGGGCCACATGTGGCCTACTAGGTGACGCCTCATAAGAGATGTTGCATCTATAAACAGGGCAGCCAGTTAGGTCAATGAGAAAGTTCCCTGGCATATTGTCTGGTCTATGAAAGAGCCACTGTGACAGGTGATCTATGAGGAAGAATAGCTGCTAATTGCTACTAAGGCTGAGATTGGCTGGGAGAGGGTTAACGAAGAAATTCCAGGACAGAGATTTCTCATGGCCTTCAGGCCCAACTGGCCCAATTAAGGATGTAGCCACTAATGGAAACATGGGAAAGATCCGTAGAAGGATCATAGGGATCTCTCATAGTTAATCAAACCAGGAGAGGATGAAAGCTTAGGCTTCTTTAAAAGCTTCCTGGGAAGAAATCATGCTATCATCCTATAAACAAACTAATAATAAATTGTCTGATTCAAGAGGTGTGGCACACTACCTGACTGCTGTTACCAACCTTAGCCAGACCTACATCAGAATGAAACTGCAACTGTCCAAAAACAACTGCAGGCGAGAACTGGAATTTAGTATGATGATGATGCATTGCTTCTGTTCTGCCTAGAAAGAACAATTTATATTTTCTGATCTCCTAAATACTCAGTTTGGCAGCCATTCCATTTTTTCCCAACTGCAGAAATGGACAGCCAATGAAATTTGCTATTTCAAATTCACTATCTCATCCATCTGCATCATCGTATATTCTCCCCAGGCTGCTGCAAATGTAACCAAATTCAGAAAACGGCATACTAACTATTGCACAGCGAATAATTCATACAGCACCATCAACACCATTGAAGAGTTACAGAAAGGCAAACAAAGAGATGGAAAGGTGGATCCGAAGTTATGTCTACAATTCAAGCTTGGTGGGAGATTGCAATGATGAAAGAACAGCGGAAATGATAAGTGATGAATTGGAGCAATGCTTTTACAGCAGCTGTGGAATGATAGCGAATGTTTGCACTGAGGACCACTTTTATGACTCGGTTCTGAAGGAGAATCCAAAATCTACAAGTCACAATGTTGATCTGCTTCAGGAGTGTGCAAACTTTTAATGGTCAGGCTCCATGCTACCATTACTGCTGCTTTAACAAGCAATATAGATGTGAAGTACAAAGGTTCCAAAGCAAGCTGTAACTCATGTAATGGTTAAGGCACTGGACTTAGCCTAGAGAGATCTAGGTTCACATCTGAGCTCAAGAGCAGAACTTAAGAGAGCTTGAAGCACTCATCCACCCTCTCTCTCACAGGGTTCTGGTTACAGGGATTAAAAAGAAGGATAACTCCCATATATGCTGCCTTTTGTTCTCGAGAAAGAAGACAGGCTATAAAATACTATTTTATTTATTAAATTTGTATACTGCCTGATTCCAAATGGACTAACAAATGAAAATTGAGATTTAACAAATCTATTTGGCATTCTTCATTAAGAGAAAAACCACAGAAAATTATGCTCTTAAATATTCAGAAGAAGAATGCTTTGAGATGAACATTTATCCTGCTAGGAAGCATAAGCTAACTTACAGGTAAGGCTTTTTCAAAAGTAATTGGTCTAGTCGTGTGTAGCCACTTATTTTAAAAATATTTGATGTGGCCTGACTTTAAAAGACTATCAGATGACTGAGTTTAACTTCTCCCTATAAGCAGAAAAATTTCAGTGGCAATGTTCCTATTTCTGTTGAAGAAAAAGCAGATTTGTTTCCATGTCATATAAAGCTTATTTTCATCTAGGTTATTGATGGAGAATGGGCTTAAAAGGTTACCTGAGTTCCATTTGGTAATGTCAGTAACCTGGGTTAGTATATTTTTTGAGTGTAAGCAGTTTGTTTTTGCTGGGAGAGTATTTAGGTCCCAACCTTTTCTACATCTTCTCCATCTAACTAACTTAGTTACTTGCCTAATGCTTATCTTTACTGGAGATGCTATTTCTTTTCATCTACCTTTGGACATTGCTTGTGAATATTGCAATTATTTCCATGCCAGTGGCATTTGGTCTCAGAATTTCTGCTTTCTGATATTGTGCTAATCCAGAAGAGTGGACTTGACTATTTTTAGAGGACCCATGTTCAAAGGCCTGGCTGCTCTAAGCCACCATAGATTGATTCTTAACACACTAGGTGCAATGTGTTAGTTTTTGCTGGATGTATTGTGTGAATCCCATTGGGGGATTTGTTCAGTAGGCTATGCAAAGCCAAGAAATTGAGTTAATTTGGTTACATAGAGGGGAGAAACCTATGCAGCACATTGAAAATCATTAAAAGAACAGAATTTTGAAATCACTCATATGCATTTTATGTACGCAAATTACAGATACAGATCCCTTGTGGTCAGAATCCTATTTTATATTTCTGTGGTAAGCTTCCATATAAATTACCAGTTTTAACTTTTACATTTATATGCATATAAACTTAAATGCAGATGAATCTGTGTGGATATATATACACACACGTACAAATGCTCATCCTGATTGTTTTGGCAAACTGCTGCCTTTTCGGGGGCGATAATTATTCTTTTCTTTTTTGAGCTGTGCAGATGATGGTAATACATATAGATCTCAAGACAGGGTTGCCTCTGTGATTATGCGTTTGTTTAAATCAGTAAATTCTGTGCTTTTTACGTCTGCAAATAACAGGCAAAAGCTGCTTAATTATTCTCTCATCATGGAGAAGCAGTGATTGAAATAGCTTCTCTTCTAAATTTCTGCCCAGTATGCAGATGTTAAAGGCACAGATTCTAACTATGGAAGAGGTGATAGCAACCAGGCAAGAAGACAGCTTACTTATCTGGGACAATAGTGATGAGTCAGTAAAAAGTGAGGACTCGGTGAATAAGTTGAAGTCATTAGAATATCATACCTTACTATTTTTATTTTCTATTCTCATTTACATTGATCAGAACACCAAATTTGTCCCTTTCGTTTCTCACAAGC
>JANHZU010003515.1:0-17851 GCA_032468055.1 Acrochordus granulatus
GAACTTTTGATATTGACCAAATACTTATTTTCCGCCATAGTTTGCAAATAGATTCTTTCCGAATCAGACAATGTGATGAGGGGGGTGAGGGTAGCTAGTGATCAACCAGCCACCTCCAAGATCAAAATTTGGGCACTTGGCAACCTGCATGATTAAGCAATTTCTCATATATATCGATGCAGAACTATGCCTTCTTGGAGATGGGTTCTGCAGAATGAATACCCTTCAAGATCTCTACTCTTCCAATCCTTTTGACTTTCTGCAAACTGATCATGACCCGGCGATTCTCCCAGGCTTTAGGCTCAGATTATGATTTGTGGTTTTTGGTTCTGTCTTCCAGTCAGTTGTATTCTTTACTCCATTTCAATTTTTAATTGTTTTTTGTTAGCCGCCGAGAGTCTTCGGATTTCGACGGCATAGAAATTTAATAAATAAATAAATAAAATAATTATAAGCTGCCTAGTGACTCAGATAGCCTTGAAATATAGGTGTATAGATATAAAATATATAAAAATAAATGTGAGTTACCATCACAGCTACCGTCTTGACTGTTTTGATCATACCCTGTTCTGGGAGAATGAAAGGGAAAGTCAGCCTTTTTATTGTATTGTTTAAAGCACACGTAATGTTTTATTTTTTTGCAGTGGTAGTTATGGAGTATTGACTAAAGAATAACAACCCTCAAATGTTTTGATAGCTTAGACCACTAAAGCTAGAAAAAAGATATATTATTTCAGTATTATCTGTGATTTAAAGTATCAGTGTCGATAGACATAAGATGATTTAGCTTTTTCATCCAGAACTGAATAAAACGTTACAGTAAAAAACTTTGCAAATTACCTCAAAATATCTGTTCTACAATGAGGATTTCTGTCTTAAGCTGATTACTTATATGAAGGTCTCTACTGTATTGCTACTTATCAGTATTGTTGAAAAAAAGGCCAAAGCAAACTAGATAACAACAGCTAAAAGAGAAAGGTAGAGAAAAAAGGCTATTTCATTTCTAATGTCCCCCTTTTTGTGCTCCTGCTAATTTATAAACATTTGGACCCCCTTAAAAGTCGGTCTGAAAATGTTTATATCTGTCCTGCTGCATGATATGTTGTATATACGGGAATCCTTCTTGTTTTGATTTGATTAAACTTCTGTTGGGAATATACTGTTGGGAAAGTCAATCTTAAGCGGCCTTCCTTCCTCACTAGAAGAACAGTTGGGAGCTTGTTCAGTCTGCCACCATCTTCACATGACACACTCTGGCCTGCCATCCCCACCGCTTAAGCTCCTTTAACTAAACATTGTGGCTTGCCACATCATCTGAATGCAAATTCCTCATTGCGAATTTCCAGAAATAGGGATTGCATCCAAAGCTTTCGTAGGCAACAAACTCGCATTTCCAGCAGCTCGACTCTCATTCTGTTTTGATGACACAGTCAACTACGGACTTGCTTAAAGAGCTGTGGTCGAAGATGGATAAAAATATAAATTTAATAAATAAGTACATAAAAAGTGTACTACAAATGCTCATTTATGACTAAACTAAAGCTCTGACTTTAAGGTCTCACTCAATCACAGCCTCTCCCTCTTTTCTGAAGACTGTTTACTGGCCTGGATCAGATGGAGTTTGTTCAGCCTCCCTCTCTAGAAGGGCAAAGAAAGAGCCGTGCATTGCTACGGAGCGGATATGTAAGGAGAAGCTTTGTCGATGGACGTTCCTGCAATCAGAACTCTCTTAACGCAGCAGTCATTAGCATGAAGATGACTGCATTAGCACCGAGCGGCAGCATATGATTTTCACCTTTATTATAAAAAAAAAACAAGGGGAGATGCCAACAAACCACAGCAGGACCAGCTGTTGGGTTATTTCATGGCAGCAAGGTAGTTTAACCGATCATGATAAATGACTAGACGGTCTCTACCTTCTGTTTCTCAATTTCCAAGGGAAAGTTCTAAGCACGGTAAATATTTAGCTAGGCTGCTCAGCTGAGACATACGCAGATTTCCATCCTAGTCGTAAAGGTAATGGGCATGCATTGTAACAACTTGTAACAGGATAGAACTGTATATATGAGGAGTCTATGGATGAAAATGCTTGTATGGACAATGCTGGTTAGCAAAAGCAACTAACAGGACCTTCCAAAAATAACAGACAGCTGCCATTAGAAGCAGGTCTGTCTTCCATTTGTAAAAACTGAGGGTACCTGACTTGAATTCATTCGTCCAAAGTAATCTGAAACCATTATGTAGAATTTTGCTTGACATATAATGAGCCAAGGAATTGGCATGAACATGAATATAATCACTTATTTGGGCTAAACGTTATTTATTTCTGCCCATTTATCAAGATTCTTCTAGCTCAGGTTGGCTTCTTAAGATTTATAGAAACATTTTTCTCTTTTAATTATTTTCAGTAACGTGATTTATAATGGGATATCTGGTTGTATTTACAGGGGGAAGGAATAAACCCTTTAGGCGTGTGAGTACTTTTCAAAAGTTGAGAAACTGTTCTTAGTACTGTCCTCAATAATTGTCAAGGGATGGCTTGCTTAGGCACAAAGTTGCAGCCAAGGACTGAACAGTAGAGTAGTGAACTGTTCTTGTTGTTCTGTTACTGTGAGTAACCCCATGGACCGGCTTGCTGTCCTGCACTGCCTCCCAGAGTCCACCCAAACCCACTCCCATTGCAGTGACGATGCCATCCCCTTCTCCTTTTGCTTTCAATCTTTCCCAGCATCACAGTCTTTTCCAATGAGTCCTCTCTTTGCATTATGTGGACAAAATATTCGAGCATCAGCTTCAGTATCTGTTTTTCCAATGAAAAGTTAGGGTCGGTTTCCCTTAGGATAGACTGAGTTGATTGACTGCAGTCCAAGGGACTCTCAAGAGTCTTCTCCTGCATCACAATTTGAATGCATCAATTCTTCAACATTCAGCCAACCTTATGGTGCAACTCTCACAGCCATACCTTACTAATGGGAAAACCATAACTTTGCTTGTAAGGACCTTTGTCGGCAAGGTGATGTCTCTGCTTCTTAATATGCTGCCTAGGTTTGCCATAGCTGTCTTCCCCAGGAGATGCGTCTTTTAATTTCATGGCTCAGTTACACTCTGCAGTGAACTTGGAGCCTAAGAAAGAAAGATCTGTCATTGCTTCCATTTTTTCCTTTTCTATTTGCCAGGAAATGATGGGACTGGATGCCATGATCCTAGTTTTTTTAATGTTGAGTTTCAGGCCAGTATTGTTCTCTTTCACCCTTATCAAGAGGCTCTTTAGTTCCTCTTCACTTTCTTCCATATCATTTACATATCTGAGGTTGTTGATATTTCTCCTGGCAATCTTAATTTTGGCTTGTGGTTCACCCAGCCTGGTATTTTGCATGATGTACTCTGCATGTAAGTTAAAGAAACAGAATGACAATATACAGCCTTGCCGTACTCCTTTCCCAATTTGGAACCATTCTGTCGTTTCATGTCTGTTTCTAACTATTGCTTCTTGATCTGCATAAATAGGTAAGGTGGTCTGATACTCCCATCTCTTTAAGAGTTTGTTGTGATCCACACAATCAAAGGCTTTAGCATAGCCAATGAAGCAAATGTGGATGTTTTTCTGGAATTCCCTTGCTTTTTCCATAATCCAGCAATGTTGGCAATTTGATCTCTGGTTCCTCTGCCTCTTCAAAACCCAGCTTGTACTTCTGCTAGTTCTCGGTTCACTGAAAACCCAGCCTAGCTTGCAGTATTTTGAGCATAACTTTGCTAGTGTGTGAAATGAGCACAATTGTATAGTAGTTTGAACATTCTTTGGCATTGCCCTTCTTTGATATTAGTACATAAACTGACCTTTTCCAATCTTGTGACCACTGTTGAATTTTCAAAATTTGGTTGCATACAAACAGCACTTTAATAGCATCACATTCAAGAGTTCAGCTGGAATACTGTCACCTCTGCTAGCTTTGTTATTAGTAATGTTTTGTAAGGCCCACTTGACTTCACACTGCAGTATGTCTGGCTCTAGATCAATGATCACACCATCATGGTTATTAGTGACATTTACATCTTTCTTGTGTAAGTCTTCTATTTATTTTTATCATCCCTTCTTAATCTCTTCTGTTCTCTTCCTATGCAATATTGTTCTTTACAGCATTAGACTTTCCTTTCACTTCCAGATATATCCATAGCTGAGCATCCTTTTGGCTTTGGACCAGCCACTTTACTCTTTCTGGAGCTATTTCTAATTGCCTTCTGCTCTTCTCCAGTTGGATATTGGTCACCTTCCAACCTGAGGTGCTCAACTTCCAGCATCATATCTTTTATCCTTTTGTTACTATGCATGGGGTTTTCTTGCCAAGGATACTGGAATGGGTTGCCATTTCCTTCTCCAGTGGAGTCTTATAGCCCATTTTTCATCATATATCCAGGAACTCCAACATCTAGCATGGTTCTTGTTGACCCAGGCAATGACCTGCTGGTATGGGTTACTGTAAATTATACTCACCATAATTTTTATGAGAGGGAGATACTCTTTGTCTGGCTCCTCTAATGAGATCTGCCCAGAATTGTTGAACCTCTGGCAAGCTCACTTCTTCCTCAGAGCACACAAGCTCCACAACCATGTCAAGGTGGTGCTTCACTGGGTGACTGTTTCCTATATCTCATCCCTTATAGATAAACAGAACCTTTAAAACATTATCATCTGGTCCATTACAAGGTATCAGAAATAACCAATCTATCATAACCTTGATCAAATAGACCAACTTTATATTCTTTCCCCTTTCTTCCATCTGCAGTTCTTTCATCTTCTAACATTTGCTTTCTTTCATGTTCTGTCTCCCACACAAAAAATATCTACAATTTTAACAACTGCATGGAGCCAGGCTCCACGATATGGCAAATTAGGTCCTACTGGGTGCTGTGCCTACTGATTCAATAGTCACTGAGCCCACACAGGTATCTTCTCCAATCCCTCCTGAATAAGCACTATCCTTATTTGACTAATAAGGTGCCAAGAAGAGGGAAAACTCCCACAGACTGATAATCCTGCACCTCAGCAATGTAAGTACCTTATGAGCAAGTGGAAAGATGCTGACTCTGCAAGCAAGCTCCATGCCTCATTATTGGCAACCGCTGAGCAGGAAAATGTTCAGCTGTGCACTCTCAGCGGGAAGAGGATTTAATCTGAGCAGGGAGTGCTTTCCATTGATAGAAGAAACTTTTGCATCTGTCTTTGTGAATTCCTGCTCTTGAAATTCCTACTTTGTTTTGACTTTGATGTGTTCCCGACCAACTTGCCTCATCCTTCAATACTTTTCAAGCTATCATGTGATATTGGGTTACAAACTGTCTACTCAAATTATGTCTTCTCCTCAGTTTCTGGTAAGCCATGCACATTCTTTCTCTTGCTTTTCCAACTTCTCCTCTGTTGCCTTCTCCTGCCTGTTTGCTGCCATCGCTCCAGACAAAAATGCTTGATGTTTTTACAAGTCTTGCTGCAAATGCATTGTTCCTATATGCTGTATGTGTGTGTTACTGTCCAGCATCTCTGTAAGCTTCACACCCAAGTGCCTGTAACCCATCCCAGTTTTGCCTGCCTATTGCATGCACATTTTCTTTCTTTGCTGAAGCTATGACATGAAAGTCTCTTTTGTAAATCCAGTATAAAAAGTTTATCCACATCATTCTTCTGTTTAATATTTTATGCTTTTCAGCTGATTTCATTTGTATATCTGTATGATTGAAGAAAACTCACTCAGTGAATCCAGTAAAAAAATTGGTATTCCAAAGGTTCTCAATATTTAAAAAGCATTAGAATATTAAATCCAAAGTGATTAAGAGTTGAGACTTGGATGAGTCCATACATTGACAGCCATGAGCTTGATGGAATCACACGACTCCCAGCCGGACTCAGGACAACTGCAAAAACCTTGGTTCCTGCCATCTGCTTATGAAAAACAGCTAGCTGGAGTACATATGGCAAACTCAAGAAGAAATCAATGCAACTATAATCTAGAGATATAAACTGATAGCAACATCCAGTTTAACCTTATCTTAGAAAGGTTAAGCAGGATCAGACTGGTTAGTACATGGATGAATGGAGAATTCTAAGAAATCCTAATGCTGTAAACTAGCAGGAAGTTAAAAATAATATTGGAAGAAGGCAATGGCAAACCATTTCTGTACTGTTATTTTTAGGCTGGTGAGACAGGATTAGTAGTTCTCAGGCTAGAGCTGGCTATTTCATAACTGAATAAACATTCCTTAATTCAAAAGGGTGGGAGGAAGAAACCTTGACTTTGAGATTACATACACCTTCTTGCCATCGTTGCAATGCAGTGGACAACTAACGTATATTTATGTTTTTTGCAATAAAAAAACAATCAAATTTGTGAATCTTCTGTAAAGTTAAACTGAGAAACTGACCAAAGGGTAAAGTCTCAAGAGACTGCTAATCTACTGTTAAACCCAGCAGTGAAGTTTGACAGTTGGCCAATAAAACAATGTGGATGTTCATGTAGCCACCAAGAGTTGAATGCAATTCAGGGATGATTTTACATTCCATTTAACAATTCTCAAATATAAGTACTCTTCTACATTTTAATATCTATTAAAATATTAAAAGACAAACAGCATATATACTAAATATTCCTTCCATAGGGGTATATAATGATTTCTTCTCCTCTGAAGGCTCAAGAAAGACTAATGGGTATTTTTGAATCGTGTGTTAGTTTCTGATAAAAAAGTCTAATGGATAAAATGAATTAAAATGTTCCTCCATGTGAACTCTGGATTTGTAGAAATCTATCATCTGATTTTTTTTTCAACTGACTAATGCATTACCTTCTGTGAGTACCACAGCAGATTTCCAGCAGCTCAGGAAGATCAAATACATTACTTCCATTTTTGCAATTTGCTGTAAGTTCAAGGAAGGTTATATTTCAGAGACTGGATGTGAATCAGAAAAGAGAAAGGAAATGGACATTCTGAGCTCATTTTGCTTTTTTTTTTTTAAGCCTTTGGTTCTCTTTTGAAACCCAACAGCTTCTCTTCTGCCTTAAACAAGCTGAATCCCCATGTAAAGTGTTGGCATAACAAACTTCTCTGCTGGAAAATGTCATTACTTGCTGATCTGATAACTGAAAGATGACAGGAAATGTCTGGACATAGATGTCAAATTATATTCACCACAAGGGATCCTTGCCTTACTAGCACAGTTGCCGTATATCACTGTGGTCATTTTCTCAGCTGAAAACTGTTGACGTGTTCCATTTTCCCAGCATGGTATTTTCAAGCACCATGAGAATGGGTTTAGAAGTTTACTCCAGAATCTGAGGTGTGATGGAACTTGAAACTTGATTTCCCCATCTTTCTTTTCATAAAAAATATAGAATAATAGTCTGAAAGTAAAATACATAGCATGGAATCTTGTAAACCATCTAAGCTCAGAGCAGATTCTCTTCTCCTTATATCAAAATGCAAACTGAACAATTGCCTCTCCGATTACTATCACAAATGCTTCTTGAAGATATACCTTGATCGAAGATTGAACAAAATTAAATGAGCATCTAGTTGCAATTGGAGAGATGCATCATAGGTAGGAAGCTTTGCTGAGGTGAGAATCAGGAGCCATGAAATAAAGCTTTTGCGCTGGGGCAACATGGTTTATAACTAGAAGGAAATCATGAAGTTAGAAGGGGCCCAGCAGGAATATCACTGGGAAGGGACAAAAAGTTGAGATGCCACCTGTGACTGTTCAGTTGAAGCCCCGTCCCTGTTGTGCAAATGACATGTACAATATGTCTACAGGTAGTCCTTAATTTACAATTGTACTGGAGCCTGCCAGTTATGGTTGTAAGTCATGATAGTTATAAAGCAGGTCACCCACATGACGAACCCATTTTTATGCCCTTTATTGTGATGGTAATTAAGTGAACCTAAAAAGTGAAGAGTGTAAGCTGAGAACTATCTGCACAGAGCATTATTATGCCTTTTCGATTGTCATCCTGGACTAGAGATGGGAGTAGCTTCCAAAATTAGGAGAAGCGGGGACCTCTGTTTAAACTTTCCATTATAAAGTAGTTAAGACGGGAAACTGCTGTGCCAGACCTGTGCCAAAATCCAGCACTAAAAACTGTAGGTGGCCCACTGACCAATTAATTCTGAGGACGCAGGATAATGTGATTGTATAATTGAAATATTACAGCAATCTTCAACTGACACCGATGAACAGATTAAATAGATCTAAACTACATTGAGAAGCAAGGTTGTCATAATGGACTTTTGTTTTTCCTTTTTTGATTCTTTAAGGATTTAGTTTAGAAAGCAGAGAAAAAAAATTTATAAGGGGAGCCTTGACTTTGAGGATGCCCCCAAGTCTTCAGTATTTGGAACCGATTGATTCTTTTAATCAATGAGAGGAAAAAGGTTATAATATATCCAGGTTATTTATAGTTTGAGTTTCACAACTCAGACCTGTTTACGGGATCATTGGCTTTTATAACAACAACAACAACAACAAAAATGTATCTGTGTGGGCATGCAGGCTGGTGATTATTCTGTCCCTGGGTCTCTTAAACACTTTAAAAAGCTTGGATTTATTCTTATTTAATCTGTGTCCTTGCCGCAGTTCACTTAACTTAGTTATACTAAATCCTGCACAAACCAACTCAGATCAGTACTAATCAAGGTACTGTGCCAGATCTTGAGCTAATCCGATGAAGTATGTTGAATGAACACGATCCACCCTCCCCTCTGTAAAATATAGATCAGTCAGATGAAAAGAAGCAGACAGCAGGGTTTCTTATTAAATGAGAAAGTCAAAGAATATCAGCATTTGCTGAAACCCCAGCTGCAGTTTTTTTTATTTGCATGGTACTAGAAATTAAAATTATTTTCTGAATTTACGAAAGAATTCCTATAGAATTCACTGCCAACTTTGCAAAGGCTTTAAAGAAAAAGTGACTGGAATGACCAAATGATTTTATTTATTTATTAATCATATTTCTATGCCGCCAATTTACAGAGTCTTGGCGGCTTACATGGGTTAGTGATTATACATTTTTTTTTACCTGCCCCCCTTGGCTGGACGGCAATGTTCATTTCTGGGGCATCCTCCAAGACTCCTGCTCCGCCCCCGGGACGGGCGAGTTTTTCGGTGTTCTGTTGCGCTGAGTCACTCCTCTGTCAATTTGCCAACCAGCAATTTTCCCTCCGAAGGAGGTCCCCATTCATCTACTTGCATTTCCACATGATTTCGAACTGTTGGGTAGGCAGGAGCTGAGGCAAGTGATGGGAGCTCACCCGTCATGCGGAGCTTGTGGATCGATCCTGCCAGAGTGCCGGCCATTTCTGGATGACATATCTGGCGCACTAAACCGCTGCGCCACCGCACCTCACTGCCACCTTTAGGATCCTGAAATATAACAATAACATGATATACAATATGATATATGATATGAAACGATACGACACGACATGACATGACACAACATGGCATGACACAATATGATACTTAACACAAAGTAAAACATTTTGAAATGTTCTTTAGCAAAACTAAATGGGCAGGGGAGTCGAGTGGTGGAGGGACAGACAATGAGTTAGTTCTATGGAAGTTATTTGTAATAACAATGAGTTAGTTTTATGGAACTTATTTGTAATAACCTGCCAGATGTGTCTCTTTGCTTATGGAAACAGAGTTTCTGAATATTTTTTCCTTATCTCCCTTTGAAATCAGAGCCCAGTGATGAAGGGGAAGTGAAATAAATGCTTGTGGAAATACTTTTCGAGAAAGAGTTACTCTTCTACTGCAGCTAAGCTCCAGGTGAATTACTTTGACTGATGGAAGAACAGCTCAGCCCCAGTCAGCAAATAGAGAGCAAAGTCAAATGACCAGGGGGGGGAAAGCACATAGCAGTGAGAAGGCTGCACTGTATTTATCTTTATAACCTGTATCACTAACTCTCGATGGCTTTCACCATGCAGTTATCATTGGTGGGTCATCACATTGCTCTGAAGGTGCCTGTTTCTCCCCAGGTTCTGGCAGTTCTACAAAATATCTCTGAGATAAAATCATTCTCACTCTCACCTAGTAATTCCATTAAATTCAAATTTAATTCCAGTTTTTTTTAAAAGAAGCTCACCTTGCACACCATCAAAAACAAGGCGACTTCAACTGTAACATCAGCTACGAGGTGAGCCAAAGTTAGATTTTATCAAATTATATTTTCTTTCAATGGCAGGATACAGATTCATTTAAAAATGTTGAAGGCATCTGCTTATCCTACAGATCAGAATCCTAAATATAGTTCTGCCCTCAGAACACTATTGCAGCAGTGTAGTAAATTACATTTTTCATTGAATGGGAGAGTATAGACAGGCCAATGGTCCCCAGTTTGAGAGTGAGTAGCCGGTGGTGTTCTGTAGGAGTATTGGAGGATGCCTTTGGTACAGGTATTAGAAGATAAAAAATGAATAAACAAATCACTTCTTAAATAAATATTCCTAAAGAAATAACCAGCATCTCAGGTCACTAAATGGTACAAAATGTTCATGGAAATATCAACATGTCAGAAGATTTTAACCATTTTTAACAACAATAATTTTACAAAAGGATCCCACAGATATCAAAGAGGGAGATACTGTGTACCATGATCCTCCTAGGCATCATCTTGCAATCCCAGGTTTTTAGGATCCTGAAATATAACAATAACGTGATATACGATGTGATATATGACATGATACGACACGACACGACATGACACAACATGACACAACACAATGTGATACTTAACATAAAGTAAAACATTGGGAATGGCGAGATTGTTTTTGCTTTTTCCCTTTAAGTCTTAACGTATAACGATAGGCATGAAAAATTATCAGCAGTTTTCCAGGGGAGACAACTAGAGCACTTCAGGTTTTGTAGCAGAAACCACTGTCTTTCCTCAGAGACTCTAGTGAGTAAGTAGGAGGGCTTTGGAGAACAGAGCAAAGATCCACCACCAAGGCAGCAATCAGTTAAGTGAGATTTGAGCCCAAGCCAAGGAAATTATTTACAAAAATGTCTCAGACATTAAAGGCCTTTACTGTCCATGAAGATAAAATATGGAGGAAGGGAAGCACATTCAGGTTTGTAAAACTTTGTTACTCTTGCTGTCCTAATAAACGTAGCTGTAGGTCAACACACTGTTTTCTTAGTCTGGTCAGTCTTACAGGGCTGATAGAGACAGAGCAACCCTGTTCTAAAAATGGACAACATATGGCCTTTTACACATTGTTAGCCCGCAGTCCCCATCATACAGTATCTATTTATTTGATGTTTAAATAATTTCTTATCATTGGCTACAATGTGCTAGACTGATGGTCAACTGTCTCTCACCCAATTATATTTTGCTTATTATTACATACCAGTACATTTGTACCCTTCCAACACATATGCATCCATAATGTTAGCTTTGATTGCACCTTTCTGGATGCCATCTTGATTTTTTTAACCCTACTTTATGAAGACCCTGATATGAATGCTCCTAAACATTATTTTGTGGGTATAAAGTTTAAAAAATTACTGGAGATTTGGAACCAAAAATGTTGAGATGTTGATGATGATTTTAAATTTATTGGCCACCCAACTCTATTAGACCCTGGGTACCATACTAGGGAAAAAAAAAACATAAAAATAGCTAAAAACATTAAATTGGACAGATGACGCAGGCTAAAATAATCTAATAAATTACAAAATCAACAAAACAAAACAGGGGTCTTAAACAAATCATAAACATCCACCCCAGACTAAGACCAAAACCAGGTTTTCAAAACTTTCCAGAACTTTAAGATAGAGGATGCTATCCTTATCTTTGAGGGGTGCTGTTCCAGAGGTTGGGGCCTGCAACAGAGAAAGGATGCTTCCTAGGTACCATAAGATGGCAATGTCTGTTAGAGCACCCCCATTCTTCTGGAATGTATGGGCAGGCAGAAACAATTGAAGACAAGTTGTCTCACAGATTTCCAAAATGTGTTTCAAGCTCAACAATTAGTTTCTACAAATCAGGATTACTCCAGAAAATGGGGAGGAAATTTCACTGACATTGAATTAAACTGAATTCTGTTTTGCTAGTGAGATTGACAAATCATTTTTCATACTCACCTGCAGGTTGGAAATGAGGTTGGATTAAAATATATCAAAATTAGAATGAATAGAGTCAAATATCCAGCCACTATTTCTTCTCCACCAAATTTATCAGATCAAAGGCTAAAGTTTACTGGAAAAGCAATCCATTAGAAGTGAACATTTATGTAGATTTTTCTTCTCCCTGTTGTAATTATCATCAATGTGAGTTCAGATTTAATTTAAACACCCTAAGTGGCAAATTTAATCATTTTCTTAATTATGATTAAGCCAATAGAGTGAGTAATCAATCATTATTCCTATTCAGGTTAATTATTATTACTAATAATTCTCATTCTAGAAATTTTTGCTAAGGCTAATTGTTCTCATAAATCTGTGTAGATAAATGTAAAATTCCCATTACTTAAATGATGAGGAAAATCATCAATATACATGAATGAATGAAGGCTTATTATGTCCAAACTATGTTTTCTGGGGATAGTGCCTTTAAATCCTTTAAGGATTGGAAGCTATTTCCATGTTTGATGCTTGTTTAACCAAACAAAAAGAATTAGTTTCAGGATAAGACTGAATAAAGAAAATACACTTGTATTGAAAATCTGATTTATATTTATTAACAGACTATATTTTTACTGCAACTGTGAATGTATTATTCAAATTACTGAGGAAAAGGATTAGTATGTTAGCAAATAACAAAGTAAAAGACAAAAATGGTGAAGAAAGTAGCTGTGTTTGTGCAATATGTTTAACCAAGTTTGATAGATACTGACACAAAAGGTTAGGCTTGATTAGGGGTGGGGATTTTTTATTTGTTTTGGGCTCAAAGTATTGGAATCCAGAATGCAGATTATTTTGGTGACAAGGTTAAGCATGTTATAGAGTGCAATCTGTACTGATTAAACTTAAAAATTATGTCTAAAAGGATAAGAGAAAGGAAGACAAACACAACAGAGTTGAACAGATTTGCAATCTATAAACTTATAATAGCAATATAAGTAAATGCAATAAAGCTTCTGCGTTTCTTGTTAATTTGAGAAATGTCCATATTTAAACAAAATTGAAAAAAAGATCTGAAAATTTTATCCTATTTTGGCCCCTGGAGATCAAAAATTACAAAAATACAGCTCTCCTAGTCAAAGCATATGACTTTATATATATATATATAAAGGTAAAGGTTTGCCCTTTCAGTTGTGTCTGACTCTAAGGGGTGATGGTCATCTCTGTTTCATAGCCAAGGAGCCAGCATTGTCTGAAGATGCTTCCATGGTCATGTGGCCAGCATGACTATATGTCGAGGCACACAGAATGCTGTTACCTTCGCATCAATTTAGGTGGTACCTATTTATCTACTCACATTTTGCATGCTTTCGAACTGCTAGGTTGACAGGAGGCAAGTAATGGGAGCTCATCCCATTACATGGCAGAGCTTGGGTCTTGAACTTGGGCTGCCAACCTTCTGGCCAACAAGCTCAGCATCTTAACTGCTAGGCCACAACACCATATATGTATACATATACATACATATATGCATGCCAGTTCCATCCCAATAGCTTCATCTCTTTACAGAGTTCATCTAGATTTTCATTAATTTATTTGCTTTAGTGGAATCAAGTAGGACTTAAAGGAAGGACCAAGAAACTTCTTATGATCAGTACATGCTCATCTCCTTGCAGTATCTGGGAGGCATTTAGCCAGTCCAGGCAGCGACTGTAACGTGTGTTTGATTAATTAAAGTTGACTAGAATTCATGCTGATGTGTCCAAGGTGAAGATAAAGGAAATCCCCTCCCACCTCCTCTCTCTCTAGTAATACTAAAATTCTTAGACAGCCTACAAGATTCCTAAAAAGATATTGGCGTAGTTTTCCATTATTCAGAAGATTATATATAGAAATATTCTCTCAGTGGGAACTAATGGCTTAGAGAGAGATATCTTTGACATAGAGCTCTTTCAGGATTGGAATAGTGATAGGCTTCCATCCCTTCTCACCCCAAATTCAATTAAAAGAAGGGAAATTGAAGAAGTACAGGAAATAGCATCTGGTAATGGTGGGGAACAGAGAAAAACAAGAGTAGGGAGCAGTTAGAGCCATGAGTTGAACTTATTTTGTGGAAACAAAAATCTATTTGGGGATGTGATGAGAGCTAATGGATATCCCATCGATACAGATGAACAGATTCCTAAACAGCCTCTTGTATCTATTGGACTGATCTTTAAGGAAATAATTTCCTGAAGTATTTTGAAATACTTTCTCTTTACCCTTACAATTGTTGGAAAATCCTAATGTTTCCTCCATCATATTTACAAAATGATATGCAAAATTCCCTGGCATCTCTACAGACCTCTATAAGACCAATAGCTTCCCATCTGTTTTTTCTTTTTAACATCTACCCTCTCTTCAGCTTGCTGTATTTAAGATCCTGTGTTGTAACAGCAAAACCTCTCTACACATCTGATGAGGTGAGCTGCTGCTCACCAAAGCTTATGGCTTAATAAAATTGGTTAGTCCAGAAGATGCTACCAAACTCTATATCTACTCTGTTGCAACAGATTAACACAGCTCTTGCCCCCTTGATTCTGCATACGGTCATTGAGAGGTAGCAATGTATATTACAGTATCTCTTCCTGCCCAGAAATCTTAATGAATGAATTTGATAATGTTTTATATACAATAAATTAAAATGAGCAAAGGAGGAACAAATACAATCAACATTATTCTTGGTATCGGATATCATCTATCTAACTAACTAGAAGATGTGGATGGTGCTTTCCAAAAATCAAAGGCATTAAATTGTAGTGAAGGGTGACTTTAATTATCTTGACATCTGCTGATGGACAGACCAGACCAAACATGGTCATTCCACATATCCTGGCTCAGAATCCATATACCATCTGCTTGATGAAGATGCAAAATGTAACAAATAAAACACAGAACTGGTTTGGTTTTCTTCAATAAAAAAGGTAAGTGTTCTGTTATGAAAAACAGAAGGAAGGGGCAGGACTGAATCTTAAGTCTGATAGAAATACGGGTCAAGAAAGACATTATTTACTCTGAATGACTTTCAGTCTCCAGGATCAGAAGAATTATATCCTAGGTTACTGAAGAAACTAACTGATAGTCTGGCTGAACCCTTACATTTTATCTTTGAGAAATCCCGGAGAATTGTTTAAATGCCAGATGACTGGAGGAGAGCAAATTTATTCCTTTCTTAAAAAGGGAGTGGGGTGAGAAGATTCAGCAGATTTTTTATCAATCAGTCTGACTGTGGTAACTTGGAAGATAGTGGAGCAGTTCATAATGTAATCTGTATAATTGAAAACAATGCAGTTAACTACCATAAATCAGTACTGATTTGTTAAAAACAAATATTGCCTGGTTAGCTTTATTTCATATTTTGCTTTTATTTATTAAATTTATATGCTGCCGAAATCCGAAGACTTGATCTTTTGATCAAGTAACTTTCTTAATAGAGAATAGGATATGCTGAAGACATAGTACATGTTGATTTCAGCTAAACATTTGACAAATAGTCTCATGATCAACAAGCAACTGTGGCATGACACAGATGACATGACTATATATAAAGCGGAATATATATGAGTGGTTCAAAAATTATACTCTGTTTATTAATGATTCTTCCTCAAACTAGAGAGAAATGTTGATCAGTATGTAAAAATGATCAGTCTTGGATCTTCTGTAACATTCTTATTAATAGCTTGGAAGAGCAGGTAGAAGGGATGCTTATCTTCATATGAAACAATATTAGGTGGGATAGCTAATACTTTGTAAGACAGAAATGCAATTCAAAGGTAAATAGAGAAATTAACTAAAATTAATTAAATTACTTTTATTAAGTAAAAGAATAAATTTTAACAGATGAAAGTCCAAATGCTGTTTGGATTTTACTTAGAAAACTAAATCAGATGGACATATGGGATGGGAATACCTGGCTTTGTCATAGGGCTTGTGAAGAAAATAACTGAATACTACTTGATTGCAAGCTACATATGAGCCAACAGTAGGAAGTCTTATGCAGTTGTATATGGCATCAATAGAAGTATGGCTTCCAAATCTCAGGACATAATCCATAAGATTCTGCTTTGGTAAGATCCCACCTTAATTATTGTGTTCAGTTCTTGGCATCATTTGCTTAAAAACATTCAGAAAACATGAAATAAGTTTGGAGAAGCACAACAAGAGTAATCAGGTTAGAGACTAAATCCTGTGAATAATGATTGTAGGTAGTGGGTATGTTTGGCTTTGCAAAAAGATACTGAAGGGGTATATGGGAGCATTCCTCAGTGACTTGAAAGAATGATACTGAGATTAGGGCATGACCTATACAGTACTCTCATGTTCCAGTTTGCAGGACTTCGAATAATGGATTTAAGTTACCAGAATCCATCACTAAATTACCAGAAGACAGATGTGACTGAATATTAGAAAAAAAATGTCAGCATTGGAACCAGTTACTCAGAGAGGTGATGGAAAATGTTTATGCACAGGCTATGTATCTATCTGGTGTTTTAATTTGGATTCTTGTATTGAGCAGAAAGGGATGGATTCAGTGGCCTTCCATTGTATGATTAAATGAAAGTCAGATAAGTTTTGCTGTAGATTTACATTTTGCTTGTCAACAAAGTGCTGTAAACAATATTTGAAAAATCTGAAATGCAAACTAATTCAATTTTGGTTTCCTAACTTCTAACTTCAAAGCTCTGCTTTTTCATTTTCATTTGTCTTGCAGGATAATTTTGTCTGGTGTTTCTTCCACTTGCCCCAAATAAAAGAATATTTCAATTTTTCTGGACATTGACAAAATGCAATGAATGGCAAGGGTATGCCATTAAAGAAACTTGATATGAAGCTTAAAGAAAGACATTTTTAAAAAGGAGAAATGTTATATTAAGATTCATATCTGAAGAGATGAAAATGTTCAATACATTGTATTTGTAACTGTTTTTTCCCAACTGTGGGAAAAACACAGCTGTGCTTTTCTTCCCCAAAATAAGAATAAGTGGGAGAAAGTCAAATATGGAGTGATCTGCTCAAGATTTACTAGATGCCTTGGTATACCAGTATTATAATTCCATTTTTGTTTGCAATCCTAGAATTGCTTACATGGGAGTAAGCCCATTACTCTTCTTGTAAATTGCACTGCTAGAATTTCACTGCATAAATCAAGTTTGCCCTTTAGCCATTTTTATGACCAAACTTTCCATTATATTAGAATGCCTATACAGTATATTTTTGTTCCCTTACAGGACCAGAGTGCAAGAGAATTCCTATGTCCTGATTCTCCAACTTAAAACTTTTTTTCCCACCTCCATATCTAAATCGGTATACTCACATATTACAGTTTGTGTGGCTAATTGATTGAATAATTAAATGACATCAAGTTGATGATACTCTTTGACAGATGAATAGTTTCTCTCTAGAGTGATCTTTCTTCTACTTTGCTTTTTAGGCCTCCCAAGGTCCATTCAGTGCTGCCAGAGGCCATTCTCTTCTATTTCCTACATATTTTCCATGCCTGATGAACTACTCAAGAAAAAGTAGCCCGACAACCAAGGTTTTTCAGCCAACAGGCTCCAAAAGAAGGGACTTTTCTGCTGTGGCCCCCTGCCCTATGGAACATCATACCACCTGAGGCATGATTGGTCACTCCTTCATTGGCTTTCTGGGAAGCCTTGAAAAAGGGCTATGTGGGTTGGCTTGGGGCCCAGTCATTAGCATGTC
>JANHZU010003515.1:31722-51386 GCA_032468055.1 Acrochordus granulatus
ATGGTGTTACAGAATTTGAACTTATATATCACTGCAGATGGTGACTGCAGCCATTAAATCAAAAGACACTTGCTCCTTGGGAGGAGAGCTATGGCAAACCTAGACAGTGTATTAAGAAGCAGAGACATCACTTTGCTGACAAAGGTCCGCATAGTCAAGTTATTGGTTTTCCCAATAGTAATGTTTGGCTGTGAGAACTGGACCATAAGGAAGGCTGAGCCTTAAAGAATTGATGCCTTCGAATTGTGGTGCTGGAGAAGACTACTGAGGGTCCCTTGGATGGGAAGGAGATCAATATTGAAGCTGAAGCTCAAGTACTTTGGCCACATAATGCGCAGAGGACTCATTAAAAAAGACTTGTGATGCTGGGAAGGATTGAAGGGAAGAGGAGAGGGGGTGGCAGAGGATGATATGGATAGACAGCATAGTCAGTGTGATGGGTGTGGGCTTGGGAAGACTCCAGGAGGCAGTGCAAGGACAGGGAGGCCTTGCGTACTGCAGTCAATCGGGTCGTGAAGAGTTGGGCACAAGTGCACGACTGAACAACTTTAAGTCTACAATCTTAATACTGTATTTCTAAAAGCCACTGAAAATGTAATCCAATTTGATAATATAGCATTTTTCATGTAAATTTTTTAACAATCCACTAGTATTGTAACAATGCCCCAATCTTTCCCTTAAATACGATGATCAAATAAAATAATTCAGAGTATTGACTGAATAAATTAATCTTAATTATTTTTCTAAAGATAAATAGGATCAAACTACTGTCACCAAGCAGTGGTTAAAAATCTCAACATATAGCTATTTTACACATTGCAATAATCCGAACAAGAGTTATAACTGAGTTATAATTTTATAGAATGCCATTCTGATATATCATCTGTTTTAAAATAATTGTGTAAAACATCCACATTCTATGGATGTGTTAGATTATTATTACTTATGTTCTTTTATTATTTTATTTTAATCTGAATATATAAAGATGGGAGTCAAGATGAGAAATGAGTATATTAGACGGACAGCACAGGTAAGAAGGTTTGCTGATAAAGTGAGAGAAGCAAGACTTAGATGGTTTGGGCATGTGTGGCCGAAGGATGAAGAGTATATTGGGAAGAGGTTGTTCAGGATGGAGCTACTGGGCAGAAGAAGAGGAAGCCCTAGGAGGAGGTACATGGATGCTGTGAGAGAGGATATGCAGGAGGTCAGTGTGACTGAGGAGGATGCTGAAGACCACTGAAGATGGAAACAGAAGATTCACTGTGGCGACCCCTGACGGGAGCAGCCAAAAGAAGAAGAAGAGTAGGTATCATGTGATTTTTCATTTAGCAACTACTTTGCTTAACAATCAAGTTACTGGTATTAATTACAATTGCTAAATGAAGTACTACCAGTATTTGAAATGAGATTATTTTTATTTTAAATGTTTTAATATATTGTTTTTTATTGTTGTTAGCCACTGAGAGTCTTTGGATTTCGGCGGCATATAAATTTAATAAATAAATAAATAAAATAAATTCATTTAATAATAAACATTACTTTTTTTTGTTAGCAGCTGTGGCTAAATGCTATTTTCAGGATCAGAGGCACATGTGTCTTTGAATGCCAGATGCTGGGAAACTCATGGAAATTGTGGGGGAAACTAGGACTGAACCAAGTGTGACAAGCGGGATCAGCCTTGAGTCATTATGCATGATCAAGTGAAGAAAGGGTGTCCCTCAGAAGGACCATTAGATATAACCCAAGGTCAGGAGTTTTGGCATTCAGAAGGAGAAATTCTTGTGATCGTACACTGACATTAAAGTGGTAGATTAGAATTACTTTCATTTGTCTCTTTTCCTTTCATTCCAATAGGAATAGGCTGATGCTGTCACTAAATCCTGTTTGTGACTTTTCCAGAGGCATCTACTTGTCCACTCTGAGAAATAAATGTTGGATTATACAGGATTTGGTTTGAATCAGTGCATCTGTCCTAAGGTTCTTAAGAAACTAGAATATTTAAAGATGTTTTTGTCTTAAACTAGAAGCTTCAAAAAAAGTTAACTTACAATGTTCAGTCTTGCATTTGCTTTGCTTTTATTGCATAGGTTCCTTTCTTTGGTATTAGACCTGCAGAAGCCTAGAGAGAATGAATTTGATTGATTTGATAGGAAGGAAATCATTACATTATGCTTTACATTTAGCTAACACTGAATCCTTTGGGATATTGGGGCATTTTACAAATGTTAATTAAGTCTCATACCCCTTGGGTTGGCAGTGAAGGTTGTTGGTGGCAAACTCAATTTTAAATTTATAATGTCTATTTAAAATTATAGCATATTTTAATTATGTACCTTCTTTTGTACCTTGAGTACAAAATGAAGCAGATTCAGAAGGGAGATTTTGATTAAATGTTAGAAAGTTATTTTAGGTAGTGATCCTGTCTAACAGTATCACTGTTATTGTTAAAAAAAAGCTTCCTAAGAGTAAAAGACGGTGAGCTTCTTTGTGTCAGATGTATTCGAGCAGAGAATAAACAGTCTTCCGACTGGGATGCTTTAATTTGTATCCCTACACTGAACAGGACATTGGACTTAGTGATTTAAATAATTCTTTTCGGTTCTGTGATGCTATGAAGAAGTTAGCATAAATCTCCCCTCAGAAATCTGAACAAATAATCTAGAATTTACTGTAGTAAGTAGTTTTCATTGAGTTGATGTGGGTTCCGCAATTAAGCTGGGGTAGCTGAAGGATGGATTTAAAAAAAGTCAAGATGATGTCCATGATCTCAAGGACAGACTGTGGACACCTGGTTGTGGTGGCCATCTTCTTTTTGAACTCACCACCCATGGATGCGTTAAAGCATACCAACAGCTTTTATCTACAGCCAAGTCATTTCAAAAATTACATTTGGTTAAATTCAGACCTAATAAAATTAAATATAATCCACATTATTTTTCCCATGTACTTCATAATATTATTCTGTCATATTAAAAATGTACAGAACTTCTGAAGGATCCTGAGGGCCACACTCAAAGCTTAAGGGAGGCATATATTCATAACATGAATACCTATCGTGGACATAAATATTAAATATAATGGAAAACAGCACACCTACGTCTGCACAATAGCGATGACCCAAATAAGCTATTTAGAATAAATGATACAGATATCACTGCAGTAAAATGAAAGGCTTGAACAAGCCTCTTGATGTTTGCTCACATGAGCTCAACTCTTTGCTTGAAGTGAGAAGAAACAATACTAGATTGTTGCAATGCTCTTAAAAACCTAACATTTTAAAGAGTTTTAAATAAAAAAATGAATATTTATTGCAGAGGCAATCAGATGAGTAGCTGTTTATTTGCCTATACCAATTGGTTAAAAGAATGACTTTTCTTAAGTGTTCAAAAGTTTCTGCAAAATTAATGAATTAGTTTCAGGTCTTTTACTCCCTTGCTTTATATTTGGAAGTCCTGCAAAATCTATTTTCCACTGGACTTGGTCTTCTAGCTATGCGCATGTACATGTATAAATTCATGCATGCCACAAATGAATAAATCAAAAAATAAATCTTGACCTTGGAGCAAACATTGCTCATTATTCAAGAGGTATTTATGTATCTAACTGGGCTGTAAACAGCTTCTTAGAATTGCCGTGTTTTTTCCTGGAGACTAATGTAAAAGCAGAACTCCACTATTGCTGGAAAATAGAAGCCCAAAATAACCAGGAGCATTGATTTTTCTTTTTCTCTGACTTGGCCACATTCAAAAAATCTGCTTTCAGATACCCTAAGCAATCTTATGCTGCTGTGGTCACAACAAACAGACCAAACACCAAACCAGACAAGAAGTTCAGAAGCACAGCCAAATAGCAGGCCAAGGATTTAACAGTAACTAGTGGCAAAGAAATAGAAGCATTGTTTCCAACAACCTGCCACAGGTAAGGTAAAGTACTATCAGTCTACCCTAGGACGTAGTTGAAGATCATCAGTCTTCCTGTAAGTAGTCTTCATCTCATCAATCTTTCCAGACCTTAAGGCTGTCTGAGCCAGCCCAGCTCTGCAGCTTCTTGATCTTGTGCCTGAATCTATGGCTTGATGGTCCCACTTCCAGATCAGGATTTAGGTCACTTAATGGAGGCTGGGGTATCCCTACGGAGAAAGGTTCTAACAAGAGAGGATATGGTGACCTCTGGAAAGTTTGCCTCCTGTTGGGAAATAGAAGGAGCATGAGATGGTAACAAATGCTATTACCATCACTAAAGGGGAAATGTTCTTTTGAGAAACCGTTGGAAAATTTACCTGGAGAAATTCAGCAAAATCTTCCATTCAATTTTTCTGCTCATACATTTAGTGGACAATTTTGAAAGGGCATTTTACCTTGCATTACTTCACACTTCAAGTAATGGCTATTACAGATTCAATCGAAGCATATAAACATTATTACACATATAAATGGTTCTGGGGGATTCCAATCTGCCATCCCTGGGTTTGTCCTCAGGACTAGCTCAGGAGTGCCTGGTCTCCATGATGGCTGTGGGCCTATCCCAGATTATTTTGGGCCCTACTTGAAACAGTGGTCACAGTGGCCATTGATATGATTTTCTTGTCAGAGCAATGCCAATGTGATCTGGTGGGGGAACTTTCAATGGACAGTTCATGCCTTGGTGCCTTTGAGACTCTCTTATGCTATCCCCCTCTGCAGGGAGGTTGGACTTCTTTGAGCAGTCTACCCTCAGTGACTGATGGACCTAGAAGGGTTTCAGAGGAAGCTGGGGGATGTCCCAGGGGTGTTGCTGCACAGTCCTGACAAAGCCTTGATCATGTCCTGGAATCAAAGAGTGGCCCTGGTTTTTCATAGGATTGCGTCTGTGTGGCCTCTTTCTACCCATCACACTTGACACTCCCTATGGTTCACAGAAGAGTTGCAGATGCTGAAGAAGGTAAAGAGATGCCTGGAGAAAAACTGGAGGAAGACAAGGGATGAATCTGACCAAACACAAGCTAGAGCCGCTATTAAGGCCTACCTTGTAGCAATAAAGTTGGCAAAACAATTATTTCTCTGTGCAGAAGAATTTGCTGAATACTTGGCCAACAAAGTCGCTTGAATTCACTACCATTTGGAAGCCATGCGTGATGCAGGTCCTCTTGAGATACCTAGGGAGGAGTCTTGCCCAGTTATCTGGGAACAATTTGATCTTGTTGCCCCAGATGAAATGGACAGAACCTTGATGCTGTTAGTACAACCACTTGCCAATTAGATCCATGTCCCTTCTGGTTGGTAAACAGGTGGGTCCATGCAGTGATTAACTCCTCACTGCAAGAGAGGATATTTCCAGGACCTTTTAAGGAGGCCCTGGTTCATCCCCTGCTTAAGAAAACATTGCTGGACTCCACCTGTCTGGACAATTATTGTCTGGTCTCCCACCTACCCTTTTTTGGGAAGGTGGTTGAGAAGATGGTTTCATGGCAGTTACAGAGGATCCTGGGGAAAGCAGATTATCTGGATCCTTTTCAGTCTGGGTTGAGGCCCAGTTATGGGGTGGGGACATCATTGGTTGCACTTGATGAATCTCTGGCAAGAGTGGGATGGGAGTAGTGCATCCATCCTGGCTCTCCTTGATCTCTCAGCAGCTTTTGATACTATCGATCATGGTATCCTTTTGAGTCGGCTGCAGGGGCTGGGCCTGGGTGACACAGTTTTGCACTTGTTTGGCTTCTTTCTCCAAGGCTGGTCCCAATTGGTGTTAATAGGGAGGAAGAGGTCCAATCCACGGCCACTACTTTATGGCGTGCCGCAGGGCTTGGTACTTTCTCCACTCCTTTTTAACATTTACATGAAACTGCTGGGTGAGATCATCTGTTTCCATGGGATTAGACACTTTGATACTTAGATTTACATCTCCATCCCTGGAGATCCAAGTGATGCTGTCTTGGCCTGGACTTGGTGTCTAGAGACTGTACAAGTCTGGATGGGAGACAACAGGCTTTGGTTGAACCCTGGCAAGATTGAGTGGTTTTGGGTGTCTGGAGGTTCTGGATCTGGGACTTTTACATCTGGATGGGGTGACATTGCCCCAGACAGACCTGTGCATAATCTGGGGGTTCTCCTGGACTTGTGACTCCAGTTCAAAGAACAGTGGCAGTTGTGACTAGGAGGGCCTTTGCACAACTTCATGTTGTACACCAGTTGCACCTTTCCTGGACCAGGAGTCCCTATGCTCAGTCACTCATGCCCTAGTCATCTCTTTGCTAGACTACTGCAATGCACTCCACATGGGGCTCCCATTGAATAGCATCTGGAGGCTGCAGCTGCTGCAGAATTTTAGGGGCACATGTAACACCTTTATTCCATGATCTGCACTAGTTGCCAGACTGCTTCTGGGTGCAATTCAAGGTGTTGTTTTTGACCTTTAAAGCTGTTCATGGCAGGGGCCCTGGTATCCGAGGAATCGTTTCATTCCAATGTGGATGATCCACCTCACCAGAACCAGCAGAAGAGGCCTACTTCGGATCCTATCAGCCAAGGAATTTTGGTTGGCGGGGTCAAAAAGAAGAGCCTTTTCTGCTGTGGCTCCTGTCCCTGAGAACATCATGGTCCCTGAGGTGAGATCTGCACCCACCCTTTCAGCCTTCTAGAAGGGTCTTAAGACCTGGCTCTTCCAGCTGGCTTGGGGCCCCAACAGGGGTACATCATCTTGGAGGTGGTTGGTTGTTTAGAACTTATCTCCTTTCCCCCATATATATATATTTACTCCTCCTCTCTCTGTCTGGCTGATTTGTATTGATTTTTAAATGATATTAATTGTATTTTCTTACATATTGTTGTTTTTATGTTTTTTATTGTAAGCCGCCGAGAGTCATATTGAGTTTGGCAGCATATAAATTTAATGAATGAATGAATTTATGGCACTGATACTAACTAAATACGCAGATTAAATTAACTCACTTAATTTAGAGCGATCCTAAGTTTATGCGCATGGAAGGAAGGAGCAAAAATAATATGCATTTTTTTAAAAAAGGTGCATCAAATTAATAACTCAGGAGTTTTTAGCCTCTGTAAAAAAAAATAAGCCTTTCCAATGATTTTTAATTGGAGAGGCTTCTTAAAAGGACATCCCTAAGATGTTCAAGGCTAAATTTGTCCTTCCTTTGGTATCAATCTTTGTCATCTTCCCAAATGTTCTCAAATGTTAACTCCCTAGTAGTAAACTTCTAGATTGGTAGAAAAGGCCACAAATCTTCTTGAGAACAAATGTTTTGACCAAATTCTTATCAGCAATCCCTTGGATGAACAAGCCACACTTCCTGTTTTCTTACATGAGGCCTTTTGAAACATGGCCATCTGTGTAGAACAAATATGCACGTATCCTGCAATTTTTCTCACAGCAAGAAGGTTGCCACACAGTTACTCTTTGCTGTAATATAGAAAAAGTTCCCTGGGTTATAGACTTGCTTTATACCAGCCTTTACTTCTTTATGAAATAAGATTTTCAAAAACAAAATGAGAGGCTATAAAACAAATTCTTCGGTTGTGTCCCCAGCTTCCTGGGTTTGTACAACTATGCCAATCATCTTTACGTCCATCGTTTTGGTCTTTCATATTGCTGTCAAGATAATAAATACACAAACTTTGTCCCTTGCTGTTACCAGTACTTTCAGGTTTTTTGACATCTAATCCGCGGGGCTTAGTAGTTGTAGGCAACGGAAATGTGTTCGTCGTCTACTCTGTAGAGTCTTTGCCTGTTTATGCAAAACTGTCCCTGGGCTTTAAGCAAAGACAGCTCCTATTAACACAATACTAACAGGTGCTATTTTTTGACATCCTCATCTTTCATTTTTTTTAATGCTGCACTGGAATTAACTTCCACGTGTTTTGTACAGTGGCTAGTTTAAAAACAAGAAGAAGAAGGAAAGAGGACACCCAAGAACTGGACAACTAATCCTTAACGCTGAAGATAAAGTCTGTCCAGAGATCATAGATGGAGCATGTGACTCACCCTGGCTTCGGTTTTTGGCACCTCCATTGGAAGGATCCGTGGACTATAAGAGAGACAATCTCTGCGGGAAGGCCACCGCAGTCCGAGTTGATCAGACAAGGTGACAGCTGACAAGTAATCTAATAAGCCAGCTTGATCCTCCTGTTTGAAGTTATTTCCTTAGCAAAGCAAAGAGCACATTTGGACCACGATGGAGCTGAAGTTCATCAACACTGCGCTGAAATCATAAATAATGATGGCCTTTCAAATGATACCGAAGAATGTCGCTGTTCTTTTCCACGCAGCGTGGATTTTCCGCAGTCTGACACTTTCAATCCGTGATGTCTGAATAACAACAAACCTCCTCTGAGGGTGGCGTGATATTCCCGTCAGGTTTAGTTTAAACCGAGTCTGAAACATTTCAGTGCGGGAAGAAAAATAATGCCTGACATTTCCATCTCACCCAGATGGAAAATTTAACTCAGTAAGGACCTAAATCATGTACAATTTATAAGCTTAAATTGCTAGTTTATAACCTTGCAGCAGAAGCAGGTTGCTTTTTATCTTTCTTTCTTTTTCCCCCCTTTTTTGGACTTCTACTCAAAAATCTTCAGCTGGGTATGTGGAATTGAGTTATCTACCTTGATAAAGACAACCAGCTAGAATAGCCTCCGGTTTACCTAGCTGGGATCTATCGATTATATTTATTTCTAAATAAACTGATACTGAAATGAGGTTATATGCACATTAGGGGAGGTACGTGGACCGGGATAAAGCCTTTTCCTGAAGTTAAATTGGCAAAATGAACTGCTAAAGGCAATTGGCAATGGGTGTAAAATATACAATATGATTCGTATCATCAAATTATAACGTTAATGAATTCTTTATAAGGTTGATACCATTAATTCAAATGGATTTTAAAATGATGGGCTTATTCAGGAGGCTTAGCCAAATTTCAACGTTCAGTGGCAAAAACTGGATTGTATCTGGAGAAGGACAAACAGGCTAATCCTACAAAAATGGCCTTGTATCTTGTACCCCGGGAAGACTTGGGGAAATTGATCACTGTCTTCCATTGGTGGGAATATTTGCACCATGAAGACAGAGTCAGCTTGTACTGCTTCTCTAGTGAAAGTGCACAGATGGTGACACCTAATGTAGTGTATAACAGGTAGTCCTTGGCTTACAACCATAATTGGGACCAGAATTTCTGTTCCTTAGAAAGGTGGTTGTTAAGTCAGTCACACCTGATTTTATAAGCTTTTTTTGCCATTGTTGTTAAGTGAATCACTGCAATTGTGTTCACATGGTTGTTAAGCAAATCTGATTTCTTTCATTGACTTTGCTTGTTGAAAACTGGCTGGGAAGGTTACAAATGGTGGTCGCGTGACCCTGGGATGCTGCAACTATCATAAATACATGCTCATTGCCAAGTGTCTGAATTCTGATTGAATGATTGTGGGGATGCTACAATGGTCATAAGTGCAAGGACCGGTCATAAGCCACTTTTTTCAGTGCTGTTGTAACTTCAGTTGCTAAACTAATGGTCGTAAATTGAGAACTACCCCAATGTCATTATCTAGCATGGAAATGATTTAATCAGTGGTATGTTGTGTGCCATGCCATCTTCTCTTTGTACATATTGCCCATTCTGTTGCAATATGATTTCCAATATCCATCTCATTTTGAGCCAGATTATAAGTTTGCTCCCATCGTTAGCCTAACAAACTAAATGTGTGTGAATGGAAGGGACTTGTTCTCCATGGGAAGGACTAGCACAAGTAAATAGAAATTTCAGGGAAGCACAATTTGGTTGCATACTGAGAAGCTTTCTAATTTATGACCTGCAACTAGCAGAGGAGGTGATGACTGGTGGAGGTGATGTGCTCTCCTAAACTCTTTTTTTTTAAATTAGAAATCACAGTTCACATTTAGGAGAGACAGTACATAGGAGAAGATGGCCTTATTTTAATTTATTGTCTTTACATTGTTTCATATCATCACCTACCAGAAGTTTTTGCTATCTGAGCAGAAACTTGATGGCCATTGCAAAGAATACAATATGATAGTCCACATATTGAATTGTAGATGACATAGTAAGGAATGGCTTGGAGTAGATGGTCTTTGAACTTTCAATTTATTTTATAATTCTGTGATTCTAAACATATCCTGTGTTTGTGATTTTCAGTGGAAGCCTGGTAGTAATTCACATTTCATCTCATCAGTAACAGTATTTTCATCCAGTAATGGTTTTACCAATACCAGTAGAAGACAGATCAAGGGTAATCTCAGGCTTCACAGTACAACATTTCAGCATGTTGCATTTGATTTTTTTATGGATGAACTAAACAGAACCTTGTTTTTCAATCTGCATCTTAATACATTTTCATTTTGACAGATCCACTACTTCATATTCTGCTACCTTGACAACCAGCCTGAATTCTTTAATTTGTTCTGTCTCTTCACTGCTTTAGTCCTTTGCTGAAGAGCTTGCAAAAAGCCCCCCCGAAAACAACCCCAAACCACTATAACACCCTACTAGAAGTTATTTGAGTATGAAGTTCCAAAATCTAAAAACAGCTGGCAAATATTGGCTCAGATTATAATTCCTTTGCCCTTTATCATGGGACCATAGTTGGTGATTCAATGGCCCCCTGGAAATGCATCCTAGATATGTGTATCTGCGAGAAGTAATTAAAGCCAAGAAATCTGTTAACTAGGGACAAAGCAAGAGAATTAGGAAGGTGTTCAAATAGCAAAAGCAAACAAAAGGATGTAGGCTGTACAGAACAATGTGGTTGCTAGTTGCTGAGGAACATTTTTTGCTTCTTCAGAGAGCTTAAGAACCAGCAAACCTTGATCATTGTCTCAAAGATCCCTGCAGGAAGAAAACTTGGCCTAGAAATCCATGGTGTTGAATCCAAAGCCAGCCATTATGGACATCACATACACTGGGGCCATGGCCGGGACTGGGATTTTTTTTTTTTTTGAGGGATGCATTCTCTTAGAAATCATCTAATTATGTTTATATGCTGGGATGTGGTCACAAGGAAATTATTCTCTCTCCCCAATTCATCCATCCCATCCCCACATCTCTCTCTCTTACCTTGTCATGTCTAAAATTTCCTTTCAAGCAGCAGGGAAAGGATTGCTCTTAGCAGTGTCTGAATTGATTTTTTGGAAGAAGAATTAAATTACAGCAAGCGTTACAAATTCATTGTTGATAGTTTTAGGGAATTCTAATGATATTCTTGAGTAGTGGTCTCTGATGGGTTGGATTTTAACTTCCAGGTTATTCAGTGAGTCATGGGAGCTGGAACCCAACATTCCAGGAGGGCAACAGTTTGAGGAAATCTTCTAAAGTCCAGAATGTCTTATATAGGATATTTTAGTTACAGTTGTCACTATCATTGTTCATTCAATTATTTTTATCTCTTTTAATTGCAAGTTCATTGTACATTTTATTACACTGTATTTCATGACACATTTCAAAGTAGGTGAAAGTACTGTGTAAAAAAAACATGGCATTTTTCCTTCCACGCAGAAGCATCATTATTATGCCTTTGTTTTCCCTTCAATGTTACAGGAACTCCTAATTGATTTTAATTAAGTTGTGTGCCAGTTACAACTGAATATTCTTTAAGAGCCATACATCCCCTCAGGATTTCCTTATGATGGTTAACCTAGTTTAAATTTTGTTTCCAAGTGCTGATATGATAAATGAAGAAAAGAGTTGGAAAGGAGAGGGGAGGTTCATATTATATGGAAATTTAACAATGAAGCAAATTTATTTGATGAAATCTAAGCATTGTTTTTCCCTTACTACAGCACAGAGCACATTTTATTCATTGTCATAGTCAGTTGATGAGATGGATGGCCATACTAATTAAATAAGTAAATGTGGAGTTCAGTGAGGCTTACATCCGGGAACTGGTATATAGTACAAATGATTAGTGATAAATAAAAAATTACAAATGTAATATTTTCCTACAAAGCAGTTTTGAAAGGGTGATGGGAGAAGACTTTTTTCAATGGTTTTCAGTACTTTGAAAAGTCTTTATCAGAAAGGTTTATCAGAATGAGCTGACTTCTGAAAAACTAAAAGTCAAGTTTTTAGTTTCAGTGCTGATTCGAACATATCATGCCCCAAGATAGAATTCCCATCAAACAAGGTATCTGAAAAACTGGTTTTTGTTTCATCTTGTGAGAAGGGAAGACTGTAGAGACTCTTTTGAGATGGCTGATCCTGTGGGTCTAACCCTCTATCCAAACATCAGCCAATTATAACATTATTTATTTCAATTATTAATTATGTTGTGATTATTATGTTTATTCACATAATGTGACACATTGGGCAGTCACAGATATTAATTAATTACTGTGCATATCAAATATCTATTGAAATATACATTCCATACTTCTACTTAAAAAGCATTCAGAATTAAAATGCAACTAAAATTTAAAAACACAGGAAGAAAATGCAATGTATACATTTGTGATGTCTATTGATTAGAAGGGTGAGAACCAATTAGAAGACCTACTCAATGAATCCCAAGGGGGATTTCTCAATATCCAAATGTTTTGGGTTACAACTGTGGCGACATCACCTTTTAGAGGTTTGTTATCTGTTCATGCAGCACACCCAACTATGACATGGATCATGATAAAGTTGGGCTAAAAGATTTAGGCTTAAATTAACTTCAGGCTATCACAAAATTGCAACAAAAAGATGCAGAAAACCTTGAGGTTTAGCTGCCATTTTGTGATCTTCTAGGTATTTTTAGACCAGATGTGGTAGCCTTAAATTGTAAAGTAGTCAGCATTGACCCAATCATGTCTCCTTATTTTTGTACCTGGAAGCACATAACTGAATCAAGGTTTGCCACTGGGAGAGTATAGAGACAATATCATTCAACTGTGCTTGATAGCCCATAAATATCTGCACATAGAGGGTACCAGTAAGGGTTTAATATGTCTATGGCCATGTCTTTTCACCATTAAGCAGAAAGAAATACATTTAACTCATCTGCTGCAGCCAATGAAGGTTGTACAGACCTTGTCAGTGACTTCTGTAAAAGTATATCTTGTTTTTTCAATTCTTTCATGCTTATGTTTTATTTCTTTGAAAGGCAGAGCAAGCAGGACGTTTGTGATAGCCAACAGTTGAGTTTTTGCAGACTTGGCCAGAAAAGATTTATTTTATCATAACTAGTTCCAATACAGTTTGAGGCTAAATCTGTCTCTTTTGTATTCCTGACCTTGCTTAGGGCCATAAACAGTCCCAATATAATTTTTTGGCTAAATCTGCCTCTTTCATGTTTTTGACCATGCCTTGCAACATCACATCAGACCTTTGACTGACCCTGTTTATCAATTGTATGAATCCTGCCCTTTTGTTTCATAAGTAGAATATAGATGATTCTTAATTTTTGTGTGATGATTGATTAGTTTCCCATTATGTTTGAAACAAAATATTTAAACTTTTTAATGGCAGGTAATTTTGGAAATCGCTCCTCTGATATATAGAATTAACAAGAGGGAGAGAATAGTGGTGCTAAAAGAGATTCATTTTTGTTTTAAACTCCTAAGTGAGAGGAGAAAATCCTCAAATATAAGGTGGTGAAGCAAGGTTTAACTGGCCCAATGTTTCTAAATTGGATCTGAATGTTACACATTTGTAGAAAAAATAGCAACAACTGCACGCTGCTTATGCAGTCCAGTGGGCTGCATAAATGTATACAGCATTTTGAAAAAAAACATATAGACCTTTAGGAGAACCAGAATGTAAGCACGAACCTTCTTCAGTTGCCTCTTTGGTTTCACAAGGAATGATTTTAGCATGGCTAAAAGTATAAAAGATGAAAAGTATCTTCCTTTATCACATTTTGTTTTATGACAATTGGAATCTGACAAGCTATTCATCACTGTTGAACCTGTGACTATCTCTTTTGAAAAGTATTCCATTAATTTGCTGTTCAACAACATCATTTTCCATAAGCGTCTTTGTCTTTCTGGTCTGTATTTATCCTCTCTCTCCAAAATGTTATTAAAGCCATCATTAATTACCAATGTCAGGACTTACTTTTTCAGCTCTAACTTCAAAGTGACTTCTGTGCTCATGTGCAGAGCTCAAAGAAATCACAATCAAGAGGAGTCACAATCAAATATGAGGGTTACTGTTCATTCTGGCATACCAATATAACCCAACAGACAGTTCTACACACAGGCTGACACTACAGATCATGTACCTTCTCAAAGCTACTGATCTGTTATAACTAATTTGCTGGGAACAGACTCACTAAGATTGAAAATGCATCTTTTGGATAATGTTGGCTCTAGTTGTTAAGCAGCATGGACTGACTTCACCTACATGAGGGGCAGAAGAGCCCAGAATGGCTCATTTTACTTAATCAGAAAGAATTCAGAAATAATTTTAGCTAACTAGAAAGAATTCAGCTCAGATGAAAAGAGCCTTCTGTGCTGCTAATAGTACACAGGGATTAGGTCTCCTCCTTCCTTCTCTTGTTGCCCAGGCAGTAGATCAGGTTTGGAGCAGATGAATGTATTATTTACCCAACAAATAGGTAAGAAAAGGGAGGGAATGAAGATTGTTTGGAAACAATTATCCTGTTTGGATTCAGAAAGTGCAGCAGGAAAAGTGAGAGAGAAGTTGGAGCTCCTGCAGCTCAAAATGGTTTTACCTTGATTTTAAGACAGCTGAACTTTTTCAAGATTGCATTATATCTTCATTGCTAAACCACAAAGAGGGTTGGTAGTTTAATGACAGAGGAAGCTTACATAGACATCTCCATACATTTTAGGTATGGGATGTGGCAAAAGCCAGTTAGTGTTTAAGGCACCAGGACAGAAACCAGGAGACTGTGAGTTCTACTTCTGCCTTAGGGATGAAGCCAGCTGGATGGCTTTGGGCCAGTCTCTACCTTTCAGGTCTAGGAAGAAGACTGTGACAAACCACTTCCAAAAATCTTGCCAAGAAAACTGCATCAAAAAAGGATCTCAGATGGCATCTGAGTGAAACTTCTATTCCAAGACTTGTAGATGCTGTCAGTTAGGGTAGATACAAATGGGATGGGGTGACTCACTGTAAATCAACTACATTTAAATAACTTGTTTGTTCTGTCTTAGATTCCCCAGATAGAACCATCTATAGTACCTTTAAAGAGTACATTAAAACAGTATAATGCAGGATAAGAAAAAAAAAAAGAATTAAAGGCATGGGTCAACCGGGGACCCATACTGAGGATTAAAGTCAAAGATTTGTCAAGCTGAATGTGAAAAATGCTAATTGTGAGTCTGAGATGTTTTATACTAGATGGTCATCAGAACACATTTTATTCAAGACAATGTTCCCAAGTTTTGTAAGCAGTATAATAAATAGTATAAAGTTGATGAATAAGAAAATAGTACTGAGGAGAACAAAGGTAATACTCCTCCAAGATGTTTTTGATCTAGCCAAGAGTAAGCTAAATTACAGAGAAATTATTGGAAGTTTACCTAGACCACCTACTCTGTTCCAAATTGTTCAGGAATCTGTCTGACCTTACTCAACATTCAGGTCTGGAACATTGTTCCCCCATGATCAAGCAAGTAAAATTAAAAATTATATATCTAAGTTTTTTTTTATTAAAATGATAAAATTAATTGGCAACCAAGATGGGATTATGAAGGGAAGAAGCCCTAGAAAATGTTGCAGGGTTGGGGTGGACTTTGCACAGGATTATTTCTGGGAGAAAGCATGAAGTAAGAGTCAGTTTGAGGATATATTTTATATGGTTCTTTTGAGGACCTGGGGAAGGTCCAAACATACTATCTAACCAATATTAATCTCTAGTGAATGTCATCTCTGCCAGTTTAGCCTTACAGAATAGTTGTGTTGAATAGGTCAACTGACAAAGCTGGCTGATGTATAATTTCAACTAGCAATTGCATGGATTCTCTGTGTAAGACACAACCTGGACAAATCCCTACAGTTTTCTTCATTTTTTCAGAAGTGCTTGGCTCTCCTTTCTCCCTGATGAACTTGCCATGAAGTTCAAGAGGCAGTGGTTGAACCATGACTTGGATCCCAGCTAATGAGACAGCAAAACCCCATCAAAATGACTTTGTTTGAGAAGCATTCAGCCAGAAGCCACAGACACAGACCCCTCAAAAGTTGCCACCAAATTTTAACATGACAAACATGATAAAAATCAATAGCTTTTTTTAGAGAAAAGACAGTGATTAATTTTAAGCTGATTGAAAACCCCTTTTAGACTTTTTATATGAAACAAAAAATGAAATTCTGACATATGGATATGATTATTATATAAAATAATAGGTAAGAGAAAAAAGAAAGTTATGTTGTAAATTTAGAAAAGGAGCTTAATGTTGATTTATACTTATAACTGGTATGAAGGAAAGTCAGAAGCCATTTCTTTGCATTTCTTTTCTTTTCTCTGCACTTTTTGCTTTGTTCTCTCTCTCTTTACTTTTTCTATTTTCCCTATCCTAATTTTTAACCTGTTAGTTTTTATCTTTCTTGTTTAACATTTAATAAAATTATGATGATTTTACATGACAAAAGTAGGAATTTATTATAACAAGGGAATGATAGTATGACTCTATTAATATGAATCAAATGCAAATTTAAAGAGAAAAAAAATCAATTTCAATGTTTTGTTCTAGCCCTGTCCACTTTATCGGGGCATACAGACCTTGGCAATGATTCAAAGGTCACATGCAACATTCAGCCCAGAAAATATTATATTGGATCCTCCTGCTTTTTTTAAGTGCATAGTTGAGCTGATCTAGGCAGCGTAGACATTGGTCTGCTAAATCTGAGTCTGAAAGAGGGGTGTTGTGGAGAAAGCATCTTAGAAGGAACCTTCCCTAGTTTTCTAGACAATGGAAGTAAGGAAAGGGACAGGTTCTTTCAGACTTGGAAGATGAGTATGGAGTTTGTTCCTTGTTTACATACAGTAGCTTGCCCTTGCAGTGTTGAATGACCAAGGAGAAAATCCCACCCCAGCAACACTAGCGGGGCGAGGTACTGCAGTGAAACTTCTGCAAACAAACAGCCAGGCTCAGAGAGCACCAAGGACTCCTGCATTCCTTTATTTGGTCTACTCAGTAATTAACTCGTAAGATGTTGAAGGCTTTTAGGAAGTCTGGGCTGCTATCAAGAAGAATAGTGAAAAGAAAAGAAATTATTAAGAAACTTGAAAAAGCTGTGAATTGCAGAATCCACCCTTGCCTTAATAGATGTCCTTTTTTCTGATCATTCTACAAATGAGCAGCAATGTGGATTTCTTCTAGAGGCAGCAGAACAATGTGGCATGTATCGGCTTCCCATTCTAGCCCTGTTGACAGCCAATGTAATCAATGCAGACTATAAACAAGTTTTGCAACTTCTTTGATAAATCTGGTTTTATTTCTTAACTCCTAAGCAGATTGCTATTCTGCATAGAGCCAACTTGTCACATTTTAGGTCCCCCTGAGGCAGTGCCATACACATGCCTCGTTCTAAAGATTGTTTTCTTGACAAGACGCTCATTACATGATTAGAAAGAATTACAGCCTCCAGGACCTATATCTGGGCTGTCAGAGATCCAGAAACAGGCTTCTAATTAATGTATAAGCTCTTAGCTGGTTATACATTGTAAACATGATAAAATAAAATCTACATGTATAACTAGCATTATATCCTTAAGTTATGTGATACAAAATGTCAGGTTTTGGAAATACACTCTGCCCACCTGGTCAATTTTTCGCGTTCTTCAACTGAAAAGTCTTTCAGGACAGCATACACAATAGGAGTACAACAGGAAAACCAAGATAGGTCCTATCTATTATTTTCAATAATGCAAGTACCAAATTTTTAAGACCTGTCATTAATCTTTGCCTTCTCTTCTTATAGTTGCATTTCTATTTGGACCAGTCATCCCAGACTTGTATTAATGTGAAATATGTATTTTGAATTTTGGCCTGAGTTTCAAAAGGAAAAAAGAAAATTGCATTATTTCTTAGATTATGAAATATAACTGAAGGAAGTATATCTCTTCCTGCTTGAAACATGTTTTGATATTTCTTGGTTTCATAAATCATAGAAATTAAGCCCATTTTGTGCATTCACATACTTCATCCAATGATGAGCCCTTATTAAGTTGTATAAAACCCATTTTTTTTTATTTCTGGGTAGTTTTTCATTGGTTTTGTCCATGTTCTTGGATGTTTATGGTTAGCTAGGAAAATTTTATAGAATGACATCCTTGCTTTTTTCAACAATTTCTATATATGTAAGTACCCACCTCTTTTTTTAAGGAATTGTGTTGCATTTTATAATGGAAATTTCATGCATGGATATTGACAGGATGCTGTAAATACCTGAATTCAAATTCATTTTAGATAGCTCAGCATCAAACCTTCCATGATAGTATGCAATAAAAATATGTTAAATTAATAACATGCAAAATAATTATGAAAGTCAGCCAAAACATGAAAAACATGCAAACAAAACATATGATGATGTTAAATGCTTGGAAGAGATGTGATAGCCTTGCTCTTTGTTGAAATGAAATCATAGGAAAGTGGGTGCCAGTTCAGTTTCTGGGCAGCTGACATTATAGAGGTTGGTTTTTGCAGCATCACAAATGGTGACATTCCACGGAAAGAAACAATTCCAAAGAGGTGTTATTGACAATACATTCCAGGAGAATGACTCTTTCTATGACTGGAAATCCTTGATTTACAATCATGCATTCAGCAACCATTCAAAATTACAACATCACTGAAAAAGTAACTTATGACTGGTCCTCTCACTTATGACTATTGCAGCATTCCCACAGCCATGTGATCCAAACATAGGCACTTGGCATATACATTGGCAGCAGTGTCCTTCCCAGCCAGCACCTGACAATGTCAAGGAGGCAAGCTGGAGTCACTTAATGATTGTGTGATTCACTTCACAATTGCAGTGAGTTGTTTACAACTGTGGTAAAAAAAGGTTGTAAAATCAGGCATACCTCACTTAACAACCATCTTGCTAGCCATGGAAATTCTGATCCCAGTTGTGATTGTAAATTGAGAACTCTCTGTATATGAATTCCATGCTGTTCAACATTTTAAAAATATCAACATCCTCAACTGAGATCAGAAGCAAGTAGAAGTCTTCCTACACCCCAAATTAGTATGATTCCATCTGCCTTAACGTATGGAAATAGACTTATTGGAAGTTTTGAATCATTTTCAAGAGTGCCTCTCCTAAATATAGGTGCTTTAGCAGAAACAGGCAATCTGTAACCATTAGGACAACACAGCCTTCAACCTAGTTATCATGTAATTATTGAAAAGAGATAATGGGTCTTGCCATCTTCCATTGTCAGCGCTGTCCTAACTATTGCTTGCTTCAGTCTTGTTCACCATATAACTCTAAATAAATTACCTCAAGATGTAATTATTTGTATAATGATGTACTGAAGTATAGCATCAACGTACAGAGAAAACAACTGCCTGTATGATTCTGATCTTTATAGGAAGAGACACATTACAGCATCTCAGTATCTTTGAAGGTATTAATTCTACCCTACCAAATATTAGTCGGCAGCATAGTTGTTGCATAGTATACTTACTTTGCTGTCTGTGAAGACTCTCACTCGTCCAGGGTAATTGCATCGCAACAAAAGTTTAAAAAGCAGGCATCTGGATTGGAT
>JANHZU010003515.1:56575-69888 GCA_032468055.1 Acrochordus granulatus
GATAGATAGCATAGTCAGTGTGATGGGTGTGAGCTTGGGAAGACTCCGGGAGGCAGTGCAGGACAGGGAGGCCTGGCATAATGCAGTCCATTGGGTCACGAAGAGTCAGACACGACTGCACGACTGAACAACATCAACAAATGCTATAAATGTGTAATAACTAGCTCTGTTGGCTCCATTATTGCTCCTACCTGTTGCTGCAAGTCATTAAATTGCTGATTGTGGGCTAAGTATTGTGGCTCAGCTCTGCTCTCAATCAGTTTGCAAAATTCCAGAAAATTTAACAATTGGCTTTTACAAATCAGCATGAACTGGCTGCAGCACACTATTGACTTAAGACGATGTTTATGTATAAACCATTCTAATAAAAGTATTTACAACTAAAAGGCCTTTTAATGTATATAAATTCAAATTTAATGTTTACAAAATTACAAAATACTTACAAAGTAATTTGTTTCTACTTTAGTTTTGTAAATATTCAAAAAATTCATTCAGTTTTTAATTTTAGCTCAAAGTTTCAAATCAATAGTCAGATTCCCTATGTGGAGAAAGGATTGGGACCTCTTCTTCCTCAAAATTATCTACAAAGACAGCATAGTTGGCTGGCAGTTGTAGTCTCCTTGTATCCTGCTGTCCCTCTGTGGGACCCTGACTGGGCACACTATGACAAAATGACCTGGTTCACTGCAGTAAAAGAAAAGTGCTAAATTCCACTATCCATTTTTTTTTTGCTTCTGATGATATAAGGAATCTGTTCATTCAAGTTAATGTGACTTTTGAATAGCGACACCTTTTTTCAGGGTCACAAAGACCCTGAAAAAAGGGTCTTTTTTCATGAAGTGAAATATGAATTATATATTCAATTATATATGAATTATAGAGACACACTTTGCTTATGCTCATGCAGAGTTTGAAGATTTCCTAAATCAGTTCTGAAGCACACAAAGACTTACCACCAATCTATAAAAGTAGAGTGAATAGTTATCCTCTTGGTGACACTCTTGGAGTGTCTCTTCTTGGAGTGGACTCCTCTTAGAGTCAAGAATTAAACTTAGCAGGAGCAAGATACTGATGATCTCAGGCAACTTTGAAATCTTGACTATATTGCAAAGAGATTCTTGCTTTAATCGCTTCCTCATTAAAAAGCCCATTTATGAAAAACAAAGGTTAAAGAGAGCGCATAAGAGAAAAAGAAAACTTTTATAAGAATATCTAGAAAAGAATTATTGAATTTGCATTCAGATGTTATTAGCCAATATTACATTTTGAGAATGAAAAATATTCAGCTTCAAAATATGACGCATACAAGAGTATAATAATAACATAACCTTTTAACAGACTTACTGAAATCTAGGACATATTTGGTTTTGAATTATTTTGGGTTTTATTATGCAAACCAAAAACAAAACCAAATACTTCAGCAACTTGTTATTGCTAGCAGTTAAATAAACTAACTTACTCTTTCATATGTTTCAGCTTGGCTGTTGCCATGGTACTATTGAGAGCTCTCAATCCCACAGGTACCAGTGGAGCCACTTCAGTGAAATCTCTAGTTCCTACAAATTAATGCACAATTTAATTCAGTTTGCTTTCATCTGCATTCTGCAGATCCTAAGCATTATGCAAGAGCAAAAAAAAATAAGCAGCAATTCACCTTTGTCATCTGGAAATGCTGAATACATTAAAGGTAATTAGGTTATTAAATGTACATTAAGACAACTTGATTTAACAGGTCCATAAAACACAATAATTATTTTTAATGGAATCTTTTATCCCCAGGCAATAAAGTTTTACAACAGAGGCATCTTTTATATTTGTACATCTTATAAATATATATACATCTCATTTCCTTCAGCAGATATTTAGGAAAACATGCTGTTATTGTTGTTATTACCACTACTATAAACTATTTCTCCATCAAATAACACAATCTTTTACTGTGGGTATATTCTGATAATTCTACCAAGAGCCTAGGAATCATGGAAGTGTTGTTATATGTATTTGTCAATTATTACTAAGTAGTAATGGAGTGCAGGCAAAGGATGACACAATTTGCCAGAGCTATATGTCAGACAGTGCTCAGTTATATTATACTACTTGATATCTGTAGAATACTGGGCATTTAAATGACAAAAGCTTCATTCCTATGTCCAATGGGACGAAGAACTGCTTAAATTTCTTTCATATTCCTGAATATCTGTCATCAGTAGCCTTGTTTGTATCAGAAAACTATATGAAGCTGAAGGACTTTAAGAATATAGAAAAAATGAACTACAATTTAAGATGTTTCCTCCCTTATAAAAAGTGATACCCCTCCCAAACAAACAAAGGGAATTTCTTTGGATAATTACACCATTTCATATTATTCAAGAAATCCCATGCTGCTGCTATATGGAAATCATAGGACAATCATGTTTCTAACAGATGTACTTTAACTGCCTTAAGTTATAATGAACATAAAAATATAAGAAAGAATTACATTAGACTTACCATGTTTAGGGTGCAAAATCCAAACAACCACTAAATTGGAGCAAAGAGAAAACTGTTGCCCTGGTGGACATTTAGATTTTTGCAGCATACATCTGGTAACTCTTAATTATCTATTTTATCAGACTTTATTAAGTATACTTGTGTTTATGAAGTAAGTTCATGATTGCTCTGGCCCCTATTTCACACAGACAATAGCTGATGATTGAATAGAAGTAACATTTTGTGAGGTTACTTAGGATTTGTTCTGTAGATTCTGAAGAAGTAAATAGAGAATCTATCTATGGCCCTCCAAGCTCTTTAAAGGATAATGTGAATGATTCAACTTGGAAAATGATAAAGACATTGAATAGTATCTGCCTACCTTTCTTAAAAGAAGTGGAAGACTACTCTCTCTTGTAAAGGGCATTTTTTGATCTAACTATATTGAACAATTAATGTCTAATTTCAAATTTCAACAGCAATTCCAGATGCTATGGAGGGCCTGAAATGTGATGTTATTTATTCACTTCTACTTTAAGAAATAGAAGGTTTTTAAAAGTTAAATCACAATGCAAAATTAACCTTATATTACTTGAGTTAAGCTTCCAAAGGATTATTACTCATATTTAAGCTTTTTACTTTACTATGTACATTTTATGTCTGAGAGTGAGAGAAATGAGAAATTTGACTACTTTTAGACCAGATTTTTGTCCTTTTGTCATTAAAATATACACAGTTTCTAATCTTACTTCATGTTTTTTCTGGGAAGTTGGGCTAATAAATGATTCATGTTGTTTTGCTCTATATGTTGATGTTTACTTTTAAAGAATATCATTCAGAAATACAACAGTATCTCCTCCTCCAATAAGATATAATGTTAAACAAAAAGTTTTAAGTGACAAATGGAAAGATTATGAAGTTAAATAGGAAAAGCATTTTATTTTAAAATAAATATTTTATTTATTTTAAAACATTTGATTTTCATTATTTCAATGTTAAATTAAATTGAATAATATGTTATTATTGCTACATGGAAGGTTGTTGAAATGGTGCTTTGAACTGTGTGGATTCTAGATCTCTCTCTCTCTCTCTCTATATATATATATATATATATATACATAACTTTTATCAGTTAAACAAAGTTAATAGTGAGATCAGAACAAATACAAGACATTTTTAACTCAAACTCTGATAATTTCCATGGACATATTAACTAGGAGGATACAAAATGACATAACACTAACTTCATTATTTTACCCAAGTATAGTAGTAGAATAAAGAGTATTACAGAGCTCCAAGAAGAATTTTGGCCTAGTCCTACAGTATAGGAGAATAGCATAAAGAAAGAGTGTGGAACATATGAACATTTATATCTATGTATATTCTCATTAATCAAGGTCTTTAACAAAATTGCAAAAAAAATATTTGCCAACATAATTTCAGAAAAGACAACTAGACTTTTATTTTAGATGTTACAGATATTTAGATGTGGCTTAGCTTTCATGGATTGTGCCATCCACATCAAAAAACAAACAAACAAACAAACAAACAGAAGCTTGGATATTGGAATTTATAGGAAACCTACACACAGTGATTAATATTTATCATTTGATTCCCATCACCCTTTGGAGCACAAATTGGTAGTGATTAAGACCTTAAAACATCATGCCCTCACCCCCTTTTTAGAAAAGTATATCCCGACCATTCTTTTTCATTTTTAGATGGATTGAAAAAGGCTTCTGGATAGAAGGTGAAAGTCTCCAATTACATCTTGTAATTCAATGTCTAGTTGCCTTTTTAAGGAACTTTGCAAAATTTTGCAATTTTTACTACTTACCATGACCTGGATTAATGAGAATATTCATGGATATTTACCTCATCTTGTTGCAACACAGTGTGTTTCATAAGCATATTCCAGTGTTTAAAAGCTCCATGCTGCTTATCCACCATGTACTGACAGCAAATGCTGATTCTCCCAAAAGAGTAATTGCATGATTTCTTCACAGAAGGCAGGGGTAAAACAGCAATCATACTGATAATGAAAGCTAGGGGATGTCAGCCAGATTGAACAATTATTTTGCCCATTAATTAGAGTATAGGTTCACTTGGGAGAATATGCTTATTATAATTCATACTTTTTAGATTTGCTCTGAATTCAAAGTATCAGAATTTTCCACCATAAGCAAAAAAAAAGTACTTACCAAAAATAAACCAAAAAGCAACACACACCCACTCACAACACTCACTTCGCCTAATAGAATCTTATTATGTGTTATCGTGGTTGGTTGGTTTCTTATTTTAATTGCTGATTAGATCCGAATACAGTCTAACATCAGTTATTCAAATTTCCTTGGCAGTCAGCCAATGAATCTTAAGAATCATAATGAGCGCTATTATTAAAAGTGAGTACAATCCTGATAATCATTGTTATACTTGGCTTATCAATGAACAGCTCAGCATAGTTAGGTTTCTGATGGTGACACTGGGATATACAGTTTGCCAAAGCCCTTTTAAGAGCATGGTGCCCATCACTGGACACAGAATTTCAAGTGGGGCCAAGGCAGGGTAGACTGAGACAGTTACTTCTCGTAATCCCACTTTCAGACTAAGGTGTAAAGTCCACTGAAGATAAATCAAAGGTGTGATTATAAATGTGATATTGCCAATGATAGTCAGGAAGGGCCAAATTGGTCTACTCACCAAAGATGGCTTTGATGAATGCTTTGGACATATTTGGTCCACCAGTGAGAATGGTAATCTAGGAAATTCTAACTTGCTGTTCTTTTTGAGAGAACGTAACTTTACTCACAGTACCTGCTCTCTCCAGCCTTCATTTATAGTCTATCATTCCTTCATCCCTGTAGCCAAATACATTCAGATCTAGCATCTCCTTATGTAGACATTATGGATAAAAACAGAGAGGTGCCATCAGCATTTCGATGACACCTCACCTCCAAACCCCGGAGGGACTAAATAGCATTGGTGAGAAAACTGGGCCTTGTAGAACTCACAGAGTAGCTACTATAAAATAAATATAGTTACCCAGCAATATGCTCTCTGAGAATGTCTCTGAAAATAAGAGTGGAACCACCATAGTACAATGCCCCAACAATGCCATCCATCAAGGATTGACATCATCCATCAAGGACCAAGGCTTGAACTCAGACTGAGGTGTTTAATCAATAGGTCATTGTAGTTGTAGAGTGCACTTGTGAGCGTGCGGGTGTCTGATTTTTTTCTCTCTGTTCAGTCATGTCCTGTTCTCAGAGACTGCTTGGATCAGTCCTTGCAGGTTTCTTGGCAAGGTTTGTCAGAAGTGGCTTGCCATTGCCTCCTCCCTGGGGCTGAGACATACAGGGACTGGCCCAAAGTCACCCAGCTAGGTTTGTGCCAAGATGGGGCTAGAACTCATGGTCACCATATTTCTAGGCTGATGCCTTAACCACTATAACAAACTGGCTTTCGAATGCCTGCTGCATCCATCCAGCCCTTACGTTGCTGAGTTTAAAAGAAACTTAGCAATTCTTTGATTTGTTAATTGGAAAGGAAAGCAAGGGTGCAACTGTTTAATTTTTTTTCTTCATTTTATTGCTTTACTGATTTTTATTACATTAATTCAACTCATGAATCAGTGGCATTCAGCTTTTTAAGAGCTGAATATTTTAAGTTAATATTTTAACTTAAATATTTTATAGAAATATTTTAAGAACTATTTATCTAAAATGCATATCGCCCAGACCTGGCTGAAGCCAGCCTGTAGACAACAAAGGCAATGATCAGTAACAATAAAATTCCATCAGAATTAATGAAATAATTACAAATCAAGTTACTTATATGAGATAAATATAAATACAAGATGTCAGCATAAAAACAGGGCAATAGATCAAACATCCTAAAAATATTATATTGTATAGGAGAAAGGCTAAAATAAAAGAAATATATTTTCAAATTATTTTTAAACTAGCAAAAGAAAAGCTGATCAAAACATTACAGGGAGGGAATTTCAAGTATTTAAGTCACCACAGAGAATATTCTATAGTTTCTTGACTCACCTCTTTCCACAGCTGCATGTTACTAAATCTTTGCTGCTGATTGTAGGTCCCAGAGTACAATATATGGAAACATTTTATGTTTCCTTCCATCCTTTAATTAGGGAGGGGTGAAACCATACAGAGATTTATCCATGATAATGGTTATTTTGAATTTACTTTCCAGAAATCTATTGACAGCCAGTGAAGCTTAGCCAAGATAGGTATGTGTCATATGCTCTGACTTGGAACCATAGAACTTTTTCAGAAGCCTTACCTCTGCATTTCTAGGTTTTCTTTAGGGGAATAGATACTTGTATGCATGATAATAAACAAACAGAGATTACTAGTCCTTGAATAATGTTGGTTATTAGCTTTAAAGTCAAGTCAAGGTTCTCTCCAAAACAATTAGTGCAATTGGTAAATCACATGCAGATGGAAGTAAGCACAAAACCACTGAACTGATCTGAGTAATCAGGGAGAGCAATGAGTGGAAGAACACTCTCTTCTCCTTCAGGACAGTTTTTCCTCCAAAAAGATCAAGAAAAGATCCATTCAGCTAGCTGAGATCATCCCCAAACATTAAACTTTCCATTCATTAATTAATTTAATTTATATGCTGCCAGTCTTACTGTTGCAGAACTCTGGGTGTCTTACAAAATAATAAAAAGATAATATAAAATGATTAAAATTAAGAAAAAATAATAGAGATTAAAAACCAAGAGGATAGGTGACAGGGAGTGGGGATCTTCTCTCTACCCTATCACCCACTCTCAGCCTACAGCACCTTATTGGGGGCCCAGGCCAGTTGGAAGAGCCAAATTTTAAGGCTCTTCCAGAAAGCCAGGCAGGGAGTGAGCCAACCTTTGGCAGAAAAATATTCCAAAGTGTAGGAGCCACAGCAGAAAATGTTCTTCTCCAGGAACCCACCAGCCAAAATTGTTTAGCAGATGGGATCTGAAGTAGTTCTCTTCCAATGGAGCAAGTGGAATGGATAATCCCACTGGAGCAAGATGGCTCCTCAGATACCTGGATCCATGCCATAAGGGGCTTTAAAGCGAATAACCAACACTTAGCAGCAACATTTATCTGCATTGATTTGTTTCATCTCATCCTGATTATAATATATTTCAAGTAGGAGCCAACCATGGAGCTTGGTACCTGATGAGAAAGAAAATCAGTAGAGGACCTGGATAAAATTTGCAAAAAATGCCATCCAATGGAAGCTTCTGCAAGACTTTAATAAATATAGCAGATTGACTTCCATGTTTCTGCAATTATTTCTATTATCATATTTCACAATTAGTAGTCTCTACAGCCCCAGTCCGTATTTCTAGTGTATTGTGAAAATCAGAAAATGGATTACATCAGTAATCAAGTATAAGGTGCCAAGCTGTGATATTTCAGGTAGAATGACTCCTATGGTGGGACACATGTATAAAGAAACCACATGACTGGATTACACGAGAGTCCGATAAATCAGCAGCCCATCTCCAATCAACCTATTAATTCATCACAAGGTTACATGTGATGTAATGCTACATGCTATCTCCAAGAATTTGTAAATTACTTCACAGGGAGGTTCACATTGATAACAAAAGGCAAAGCTAAATCTAATGAAATCCAGAGGTTTTCCTTGAGTGACTTTACTGCCTGTAGAGCTAGAAGTGAAAACTGATAACAAAGTTCTAAACAACCCAGTGAGTTAATCTCTTCATTCGGCTCTGTCCCAGTTAAATGCTCACCATATTGCAAGCAGCAGCGAGTCTCAGAGATACCGATCTCACATTAAACTCAGGAGTGAGTGTTAGTCTCTCAGATACTGAACTTGTTCCCAATTTGCTAGATAGGGATATGGGAAGTGTCAAAAAACAGATGGTTTAGCCAGAAGTAAACAACAAAAAGAACTAGCATTAAAACACACACACACAGAGGGGAATTTGCAAAGCAACAAGATTGGGGGAATGGGGTAGGGCAGATTTACCATTTCATCTTTTCTCTTACAACTGGTAAAGAATTATGGAAGTGGTAAAATACATCCCTGATCTTTGCAGAATAAAAGCGAAACACGTATTACAATTGATTAACAGCTATTAATGTCACTTTTTTATCACTGTTTTTGCAGGCCGACTCTAGAAATTCTAGATCTAGCAGGGGTAGAAGACTGAACCGAAGACTTCCTAGTGCTACTGAACAATAGCTTCATAAGCAATGCACAACATGAAACCAGCCCAAAAGCAAGAGAAGAAGAGATTCTTGGATGCAGCATAGAAGCAGCAATGAAGGAATCTGGTATTGCCGATATCCGTCTCCCCAACTAAGGTCTTCCATTGAGCCAGCAGTTTCTGTAATCCCCAGACAGAATAACATGTCTGGAGGGTGCCAGGTTTGGGAGATTTGACACAGATTATGTTAACTAGATGGATTTGCTTCCTAAATCCTAATTTTTATTTCTCTGAGAGTTTTTTGAAAAGGTCTTCTTAATGAAAAGTTGACTGTAAGTTGCAAACAAAATCAAATCAAACAAGTTTAAATTTAATGTGGTTAGTGATCTTCACAGTCTACCAGCATGTCTATTGTGATTATTTCTACTTTCCAGTTCTTCTAAACGATCTGTGATCATCTTTACTCTTGACAACCTCAAAATGCTGACAATGCAGCAGAAATTATATCCATCTGACCAGCAGGAGACAGCAAAGAATATGGTTCACTCAGTGTCCTTTCCCCTGAACTATCACAGATCCCAGAAGAAGAAGAAGAAGAAAAAAAGAAGGAGAAGGGAAAGGGGAAGGATAGATTACTTGCCTGCTCATTACCCAAGGCTTGTTGTTATGATGGGAAGTAATATGAAAGAAAGTCATCAGTAAACATCCAAGATGCCTGGCCTCCATTTTTTTCACTGCATTTAAAAATTTCTAGCGCCACTTGAATGAGTGAGTCAAAAGTTCCTGCAAAAGGGAAAACAGATTGCTCATGAACTGCACAAAGCCATTGCTCTACAAAGAAAAAAAAAAGCTATTTTGCTCCAGTCTCAATTAAACCACAGCAGAACCAAAAAACAAAAACAAAGACCCACCAAAGATGTGCAGCTGTGGACTTGATTCCAAAATGACTGATATGGAGATGCTTTGGGATGGAAGTTCAGCTAGTTCCAGCATATATTATCCATATTGCCAAAGCTGTGCTGAGATGCAATGCTTTATTTCTTTTTCCTTTTCTTCTGCTTGGAAGAAAAAAAGGAAAAGAACAAAACTGCAAAACAAACCAACAATAATTAAATAAGCAAACTATATCCAATGCCTATGTGGAAAGGAAAAGGAAGCCCTTATTGGTATCGATATCTCTTCGCTATCGCAACAAAGTTTAAAAAACAGGCATCTGGACTGGATTTTTCTCAAGTCGAAGACGTTTCACCTTTAATCCAAAAGGCTTTCTCAATTCTTCGCTAAAAATGTGCTAGCAGCAACCTTTGCCTCGGCCCTGCAGTACAGTCATCGGCACATGAATATAAACGGAGAAGAGTATCATCCAAGCTTCCCTCTCGTCAAAAAAGCACTTTTCCTGAAAATCTATAAATCTCTGGGTGGATGATTTGGTATTTGAACCCAGTGAATCTCATTGCAACTCTTTCCTTTCAAATTTGTTTCAGCAGATCCTCAAGACTGGAGCAGGAAAATAGCCAGTAGATAACATTCACTCTGTTAAAACTGTGCAGTGTGAACCGTAACCTTTCTAGAGACTCTTTTGGGGGAATTGAAAGCAGATTGTTCTGTATGTGCATCTTTGGTGGCAATACTCGAGTCAGTTCTTTCAGGTGGATTTTTAAAAAGGCCTTGGCAAGAGCCCACAAACATTGTTCAGATAAATTCCAGTGGTGCACCTTTGATACTTCCTAAGCCTACAAATGTATGCAGGATGAGAAATGTATTCAGATCCTGCTATTAGCTGCCAAGTTCATTACTGCAAAAGACTGGGAAACTAAAGATACCTTTCACTGGATCAGGGATGGTGGTTAAAAATGAAAATAATTGCACTGTCTGAAAAGTTAACAAAACAGAAAGCATTGGAAACCTTTCAAGAGAAGATAAATGCATTTGATGTTTTTATTCGCCCTTTATCATCTGTATCAAAAATATTTTCCCCAATATGCTACTTTTATTTGTACAAAAGCCTTTCTGTGTAGAAATACCAAACGTTTGCACTTTTCCTTAAGGTCACTTTTATATGCAAGTCTTTATCTGCCAAATTTCTGATCTCTTTTAAGGAGGGAAAATCATTCAAATTGGAAAGACCTCAGAGTACCATATGGCCTGCTGTGCTCTACAAGAGTGTCTGTAAGGGAGGGGGAGGGACATACATGGTAAGAACCAAATTTTGATGCCATTTCACATTGCATCATTTCCATAGTGGCATCATCATGGCTTGTGTTGGATGCTTGTGTTCCTGCACTTTCTAAAGCAGCTTGCTGGTGCCTCAGATGAAAATAAGCCTTAGAAAAGACTCAGTATTGCAATTATATCTGTAAAGATATTGAAAATGGAAATAGACACAGAAAAGCAAGGTAAACACCCCTCCAAATTCAGACGGACATTCCACATTTGAGTTGGTAAGCTAAAGAATGACGATGGACGCAGAGTAACTGATTAAAAGATGAGCAAAGAAACATGGAAAGAATATAATGAAATTTGATATGGTAAAGATGTCAAAATCCAAGATATCTTAGAAGATATTCCCTACTTACAAGTATTTCTGGTGCAAGATGAAGTTAGATCAGCATTCTGGTTATGACTAAGTTGGAAGGCTATCAAATAAATGGAATATCTAAGAAATATGGCGAACAGTAGAAGACTTATTAAAGGTGACACCAAAGTTTGTTAGCACATTTAAAGAACAACACAGCAGCTAACATATTGGAAGAGCTCAATCTACACACCAATAACAAAGAAAGGAGGTTTAACGAAGTGTGCAAACTATCTCATAACACAGTTTACTCAACTCCATATGTTAGGAAATGCTTAGGATTTCTCATAGCAGATTGCAGCCTTACATGGAAAGTAGGATGCACTTATTCAAGCTGGCTTTTAAAATGTCTGAGAAACGAGTTATATTATGGCTGATGCATGATGGATTATTAAGAAAGCCAAATAATACCAAAAATAAGTCAAGATGTATTTCATTGATTATGGAAAGGCCTATATCAAGCTATGAAATGTCTTTTGAAAATGACAGTCCCAGACCATCTTATTGTCATCATGCAAAATTTATACACATGAATAGGAAACCATGATCTAGATGGAACATAATAAATTTGACTTTACTTGGCTATATGACTTTGACAAAACAAAAAATAAGAAACAAAACAAACAATCATGGCTTCAGGCTGATAAAGGAGCAAAATCATGACTGAATATTTTTTCCTTATTTATTCAATGTATATCTTGAATACACATTGAGGTAGGCTGGTTTAAAAGATGACCATGGTTTTACAACTGAAAGAATATCAATGACCTTTACTATGATGATCACACTACTTTATTGAAAATTTTAATGTTCTGGAAGTGAAGGAAACAGCAGTCAAGAAATACAGTACACTACAGATTGATTTGGTACACTAATAATGAAGGTTTTAAAAAGATACTCAGTTGCTATGACATATGTATTCATATACAAAGATCAGAATCATGCCTGCAAAAGTTTTCCCTGTGACGCTGAATAGAAATTAATGTTGGGCTTTGAAGAAACAGAATAGAGTGGGCAGAGAAGATATCTGCAGACCCCTCACACCCTTGACATAAATTGTCTGAACTTCTTCCCTCTGGACAGTGTTATAGGGTATTGCACACCAAAACAAGCAGACACAGGGACAGTTTTTTTCATTGTACCATCATTCAGTTGAATACTTAACCCATCATATATAACAGGACACAGAATTACTATAGTGCAAGGAATTCTAAATTAATCCAGAAGTTCTGTCTAACATACTTATCAACAGATTGTGGTTCCAATTCTACGCTTTCCTATATTTCCTTTCTACAGGCTGCATATTTTGGATGCACATTTTACTGTTGAATACATAATTTTGTTTATGTTATTATTTCTTTTACTGTTGTCTTGCAAGTACACTGACAACCGTTGTATCGGAGTCAAATTCCTTGCATGTCTAATCATGCTTGGCCCGTAAAGTATCTGAATCTGAAAGAATATTGACACTTTTGAACTTTGATTCAGAGAAGACTTCTGGACAGCCAAGAAAGCAAACAAATGATTCATAAAATAAATCAATCCAGAGTCTCATTTAAGCCATACCTTTATACCTCTGCATGCTCCAGCACAAATTTTGGAGATTATCAATGTTTTCTGTAAAGTAAAACAATCATTAGACCAAAGTAACTTGCTAGTATAGTTAACAAAACATCGTATAATCAGCAGGAGAGATGGGCAACAATATAATAGAACCAAATTAAAATATTTGTAGGCCTTGGCACTCCAATTATCACAGACCTTTCAAATGAGATTTATCGGAAAATATTTGTGTTGCAAATTTTCTTCTTGGGAGGAAAGCTATGGCAAATCTAGAATGCATAGTAAAAAGCAAAGACAACATATTGCTGACAAAGCTCCATGTAGTCAAAGCTATGTTTTTCATAGTAGTAATGTATGGCTGTGAAAGTTGGGCCATAAGGAAGGCTGAGTGCCAAAGAACTGATGCCTTCAAACTATAGAGCTGGAGAAGACTCTTGAGAGTCCCTTGGACTGCAAGGAGATCAAGCCAGTCAATCCTAAGGAATATCAGCTCTGACTGTTCATTGGAGGGAC